>JAKCPI010003707.1:0-20284 GCA_023213315.1 Euborellia annulipes | reverse complement strand
AAAATTAAAAAAATTGATAATAATAATGAACCTTTAAGTCTTCTTGCCAATTCCTTAGTAAATAGCACATTTGCTAATTTACTCTGACAATATGCTCCTGTTGGGGAATAAGATTTTTCACGCATCAAATCGTCAAAAGTTATAGTGCCATCTAAAAATAAAATGATTAATGAAAAAATTCAATTGGTAAATAGAAGAATAACAGCTATTATTTCGTTTATTGGCCCTCAAGGCTGACGTTTCGGTTTTGGTCAAGACTATCTTCAGAGTTTTATTTACCAATTAACGATTATCCAGCTATAAAATCCACATCTTGTAATAAAAAATTCGCTTACATTCATGAGCTTTAGAGGAAACATTGACGATTCTAGCTGGTGCTGAAGCTCGAATTTTTGGAAGAAGAAGACAAGTGAGCAAAAAATGTCCAAGATGATTAACCCCGAATTGTCTCTCAAAGCCGTCTTTGGTTAAACCTCTCGGGCATCCCATTACACCTTAAAATTAAAATTTATTAAGTCTAGCTTATCATTTTAAATAAATTAAAAAATGAATGTTGAATATTAGAATAATAAAATTATTCAGCGTAATGAATATGATAACTGCCTGCTATGTATAGATAGATAAATTAAGTAGCACAGGAAGTAAAAAAAATTTTGCCCCCCAATCAAAAATTGAAATGACGTCACTGCTGAAACCGGGACACAAACAATTAATTCTTTAGCGTGTGAATTTCTTAATATTATATAAATTTTTTTATTATTTTTTTATTAAAAATAAAAAATACCATGGTTATGTCTTATTTTAAAATTTTTGAAGAAGCAAACTTTTTTTTTTAAATAAGAGTTCAAATCACTCCTCGGCACCTGTTTTAATTTCATTTCAAATTTTATTATTTTTAATTATTTTAATTATTTTTTTTTACATTAATTTGTAAATAGATATATTATTTCATTTAAGATTAAGTTTATTATATATAATGAAAGAAGAAACCAAATTCCTATAACAAACAAAAGATGTTCGGGCATTCGAAATTCATCATCATCATCAACAAAAAACATTTTCGCTATTTTTATTTTTCTTATTCTCTTTGGAGGCATTTTTTTTTTTTTTAATTATTTTTTTCAAATCACCAAGTGGAAGTTGCTTAGGTTGTATCAAAAAGTGAAATGGCAAAATTCAAATTTTTTTTTTTTAGATCAAATGAAAATAATTTCTTTGAATTTCAATATTAGTTCATTTAAAATAGAAATATTTGATTAAATAAATATTCATAGAATAATTATTTATTTTATTTCTATTAAATGAGAAATTGTATAATATTTTTAATCGTCAAAGAAATTAGTACTTCTTATTGATATTTATTGAAAAATTAACAGAGGAACGCTCATTAACAAAACAATACTTTCTCTCTCTATATATTTTATATCGGGTAAGTGAAAGTAAAAATTACCGACTACTACCAAATTCTAAAAATTAATTTACAAAAAAAAAAAAAAAAAATGGGATCATTAGGCCTATTACAACAAAATTTCAATATTCTATATGATTTTTAACACTCACACGTTTTTCTCATTCACATTCACACACACATTCATTCACACAGTCTTTTCGGCAACTCAGGCCATATAAGACTTTTATGATATCCGTTATTGATTAATATACATATTTGGGGTCCAGGCATTCCTATTTGGTATCCAAATGGCTTAAATAAAATCATCGGACTGCCTGGGGACTGAACCCGCTACTTTTGCACGCTAACCCCTACACCAAGCCCCGAGGGCACTTCAAGATGTAAAATTTATAATATAGGAAAATATTTATATTCTGTTACCATGGCAACCATTTCTCTATCTTTCCTATGAATACAAGAGTAAAGTGGTCTTCAGAAGATTTCAATGGCAAAATGAGAATACACATTTTAAATAGGATCTAAAAAAATAATTGATTTTTGAATTTTAATCAAAATAGTTGGAGCCAATTTTGAGAAAATGGAAAAAACTAAAAAGTGCATCAGTAAAGTACTAGTACTTTTGGCCGATTTTGATCAAAAGCTTATTTTCACGCCCTAGGTAGGTGTCTAACTTGAATATAAAATTTCATCCTCGTAGCTCTTATCGTTTTTGAGATATTTTGTTGACACACACACAGACAAATAGACCATGTTGCGAAAAAAAACTTTTTTTGGATTCAGGGGACATCAAAACGTGTATATCCTTCAAAATCTCGACATCGAATTTTTGACATTAAACCAATACTTTCTGTATATTAATATATAAACGTAAGAGAAAGTAAAAATATCTTATTATTATTTCAAGTCTAACGCTTTGCATATATTATATTATAAAATAATCAAATAAGCCCCTCCTAAAGCTTGGAATTTAAAATGAACAAACAAACCTGCATTATTGATGAGGATATGAATATGAGAATTGTGCTTCAAAAGATTTTCTGCACAATCACGAACAGATTGCAATGAATCTAAATTCAAATAAACAAAAGATATCACTCCACTATTTGGCAAATTCTTTGCTAATTCCCGAATTTCTTCCAATGCTTTTTTGGCCTTGGTTAGATCACGACATGCAATAATTACATTTCCACCTAAAATATAAAACTTACAAATATAATGATACTTATATTTATTTATTTTAATACAAATAATACGAATGATGCCCTAATACAACCCTCTATAAATTTGAGAATATATAAACCATTTATACAATACCTCTTAAAACCATATCCAAAGCCGTTTCTTTTCCAATCCCCGTGTTTGCACCTGTGATAACAACCGTTTTGCCGTCAATCCTCTCCTTCAAATTGCATATCGCATTCCAAAAACACATAATTAAAAAAATTTATTTTATCACTTTTAGAAAGATATATTTTATGATATAATTGAAATTATTTTTCTTAATTCATCTTGATCTTGTCTACATTTCACATTGGCTTAGACTAAAATGAGATAAGTTGAAGAAAGTGAAAGTCTTCCTTGTTATTTTTTTTTAATGAAGAGACCAGTTTCCAGGAAGTAGCACACACTTTCTTCCATACTTATTTAACTATTTGTTCGTTTTTTTATTTGCTCTCTCGGCTACTGAGGCCATTAAGGTTTTTTTTTTTTTTGTCTTAGCTGGGTGCTAATATATTTTACAATTTTGGATGATTTTAAGGTGATTTATAATGATGGATGACTCCTCTAAGGGCGAGAAGTAACAAAATATAAACGTGTAACAAAACATCAAAACAAACCTACATCGAAAAATAACTGAGCAAAGAGTAGATAACGAAAAATAAAATAAACAGGCAAAAGAGAATATCGCAAAATAAACGGGCAAAAAGAAAATATCGAAAAATAAAACGTGAAGATCCATCAAAATCTCGATTTCGAATTTTTGACATGAATCGAATACTTTCTCTCTATTTATTTCATATATAGGGTAAGAGAAAGTAATAAATGTATACAAATACTGAGGGGGGGGGGTAGGATGATATTGTGCGAAGTGAGTCATTTAGAGGTTTTGCAAAAGGCCATTAGGGTTATACAATTATATACATTTTTAGAAATTATCAATGCCTACCAGGGACGTTCAACACTCACACATTCTTCGGGATCACCCACCCGATGTGCTTGGATTTCTTAACTTTAGTTGGTTGTTTATTTTGAAATTAATAATCATAATCATTTTATTTTAGATCCTCGTTAAATCTAACAAGTATAAAGTTTGATAAAACTTAAAATCACTATAAGTAATATTGCAGGGCATGGTGTGTACAAATTTTTTAATGAGAAAACTTTTTATTTTTCAAATATAATAAATACAATTTGGTTTGAATCACTGTTTTTTTTAATTAGGGCTACTTCTTATAGCTAAATCCTAAAAGCTTATTTCTTTGTTTCTATTAATCTTAGTGCAATCTGTTCGCATCCTTGTATTTTATCTGAATCCATCTCTCTTGTATGAAATCGGATCACTTGCTCAAAGCTAAGTGAGAGCTATTTGCAGATCCGTCCCAATATACGCTTAGCTTAAAAATAATAATTTTAGAGTATCACAAAAATTTACGAAACTATTTTTTTTTTTTTTTTTGAAAATTACAATTATATATTAATCATTCAACAAATATTAATAGTTTCAGTTCTTTTAATAAGAATTATTTAAAACAATTAAATACTTCACAAGTTGTTTTATAATAAGTTATTATTTATGAATGTTGATAGGCCTAATTAAGCGTTGGTTTGTCAGGAGCTGTGCTTGGATCAAAATCTAATTTAACTAATTCGCAACTGATTGTCCAAAGTTTTTTTGCTGTCTCCATATCCTGGGCAGCTTTAGCCGGCTTTGAAATACTACAATTTCTAAAAAAAAAAAAAAATAAAAAATAAAAAATTAATATCTATATAGATCAACTAAAAAATTACAATAATAAAACTCGTTAATTATTTAAAACAAATATGGATTATACAACGTTAAACTAAAAATTTAAATATTGAATATTTTTGAGTCTATTATTTGAAATTCCTACCGGGATCCCCGTTTATATACCCGAGGTGCTTTGGTGTACGAAGACACACACCTCAAACCCATCCGGCCTCTGCCGTAGCCATCTACCGGCACCCCGTGAAGTTACGTTAGTTCCTATCTCTAACTCCTCCTCCGGCGTTCGTTTCTAGTTAGTGAACTAATCCTTATTTCTGGTCCTCCCGGTTCCTTTCTATCCAACCTCTTCTATGCATGGAGGATGTCCTAGCTTGAGGAGAGACTCCCTCAGCACCGGCGTGTAGCCTACTCCTTTCTACTACTACTTCCCTTCTCTGCGAAAGAATCTTCTTTACATCCCTTCCACACGGGATGTCACAGCAACTCCATCTCCTCGTAGAGATGCCTGGGGGCTATTGTAGTGAGATCCAATCCAGTGCCTGGTTGAGGTTGTTTACATTAAATGAATATTTTTACTGAAAAATCCCTCAAGCCCAGGATTTGAACAGGGATCCTTTTTGTAGAAAGCCGACATTAAAATATAAAACAAACCTTATTAAACATGTGAATTTTTGTAAGCTTACTCCCCAAAATTCCATTTCTGATTAACGATTTAAACTAGTTATTTTTTAAAGTTTTTCTTACCTACAATAGACGCCAGTTTCATTTTCAAGCTTTTCATCAACAGCACAATAAATTGTTGTTTGAGCACCTTGAATATTGGTTTTAAAAAAATATGGCACAATAGTATCAATTATGGATGTAGATACAGGTATGAAATCACCCAAAAAATTGGAAAAAAGACTCGTTGCCACAGTTCCTGGATGTACTGCATATACTGTCACACCTGATCCTAAAAATATGAAATGTGTATAATTTTTGAACCAATGTCGTCTTCAAGATAGTAGACTATTTTCTAAGATTAAAAAAATTCTTATTAATATAATCTCATTTAAAGGATAGTCTTATGATGGAAACAGCAAAAGTTAATATTTTAGTAGCCAATAGCTTGAAGGTTTACTTTATTTATTATTCAGATCTTCGGAATTTTAAATAAAGTAAACCTTCAAGCTATTGGCTACAAATAGGATAGATGAAAATCCCATCAAAAGAAAATTTTCGTTTCGGCTTTAATTAATAACGCCATCATTAGTCTTTCGGAAGCAATCTCAATGAATAACAACTTAAGATGAAGATGGAGCTGTTTTACAGCATATTATCATATACAAATTCACATATAAAATATAAAATATGAACATAAGTTCTCGTCAATTTATATGGACAAGTCTCAAATCTCATACAGGTCTATTCTCTAAAAACAGGCGTTAAAATTTAAAATAAACAAATGGGTGTTTTTAAAGTGAAACTTTTATTATATCACTACGAATTTTTTGGTTCTTCTATCAGCATGTCGCGTTGTAACGAGGTGACGTAAAAAGCCATGACGCTACAATCTATGACGTCACAATCCGTGACGACAAAAATAAGAAAGTTGAAATTTAATATATATAACGAATTATAAAAAAATAATTGTGAGATTTAATAATTCAATTTTTAAATTGATAAAATATAATTTTTAAAATAATTTAAAATATTCAAATCTTCAATCTATATATACTGTATATTAGGGTGGCCGCAAAAAACAAAATTTTTTAATTTCTTTCGGCCGAACCTCCTAAAAGTTGTCTTTTGGATAGAAAATGATAATGGCAAAGTTTTAGCTAAATTGGGTAACGTTAACCCGTGCCTCATCGGGGTTAAAATTTTGAAAAAGTGCGATTTTATCTAAAAATTCGCAGGTTTTACTTCATAAAACGAAAACCAAGTATCGTAGAAAAATTATTCTTGGCTCATTTCATAGCAAATTTAATTCTCTTGAGGTTTTATTTTTTTTGTTTTTTAATTTTTTAATTTTAAACATTCACATTTTTTCTCATTCACACTCACACACACTCACACTGTCTTTTCGGCATCTCAGGCCATGTAAGTCATTTACGATAACCGTTATTGATTTAATATACATATATGGGGTCCAGGCATTCTTATTTAATACAAATGGGTGTTAAAAAGTAATATAGAAACAATCAACGTTAAAAAATGCTATTCTCTAAACAAAGTTTTAACAGCTACGTTAACATGTTGGTTTTATTTCAAAGCTATTAAAATCATAACCTTACTTTTTAGGACACCATGTTTATTTTAAACGTTAAAATATTAAAGCCACCTCCTAGACATGGCATTAATTTTTAACACTATTTACTAAATGTTAACGCTTTGGCTTTAAATTTTTGTTTACAGAATAGCTATTTGAGGCAAGGAAGTGATTTTGAATATCATTTTTAACGCTGATTGTTTTTAACATTACTTTTTAACACCCATTTGTTTATTTTAAATTTTAACGCCTGTTTTTAGAGAATAGACCTGATAGGGCTTTATTTGAAATCCTCAACTACCGTATCTTCCAAACCAATTACTCATTAAGAGGAAAATGATCAAAACATACCTATATATATATATATATTATTTACCTTTTATTCGCTCTGCTAATTCTTTGGTAAACAGAATGTTCGCTAATTTGCTCTGATTATAGGCTTTAAAACCAGAATAAGATTTTTTCCAGCTTTAAATCTTCAAATTCAATAGAACCCCCTGAAATTCAACTGAAATTATTTAACTATTATTTTTCTATTAAAAAATTCTAATATAAAAATTCTACATTGATGGGCTCTCGATGTGACGTTAATAATCCGTGCTGGAGCAGAACCTTTTATTCTAGGGAGCAGCAAACATGTTAATAAAAATGGTCCTAAGTGGTTAACTCCAAAATGAGCCTCGAATCCATCCTCAGTCACTCCATAAGGTGTTGAAAAAATTCCTTAAAAAAAAAAAAAATTATCATTAGATTAATGTTTTTACTTTCTCTTACCTTATTATGAAAAATATATAGAGAGAAAGTATTGCGATCATGTCAAAAATTCGATGTCGAGATTTTGATGGATATAGCTACATGTTTTGAGATCCCCTGAGTCCAAAAAAGTGGGTCCCGCAAATTTGTCTGTATGTCTGTGAACAAAATATCTCAGCAGCTAAATAAAAGAGCTACGAGATTGAAAATTTATATTTAAGTTAGCCCCCCCCCCCCCCCAAGGGGTGAATATAAGCTTTTAAAAAAAATTGGCCAAAAAGTACCTGTAACAGGGGGATGTATGGCTGTAAAGTAGATGTTGAAACAGGTAAGAAAACAAGAAGGAAATGCAGCCAATGTAATTTCTTTATTGATTTTCAGCCCACGGCTAACGTTTCGATCCCAGGGTTTGGACCATCATCAGGGGGACCATCATTTGGGCTGAAAATTAATAAAGAAATTACATTGGTTTCATTTCCTTCTTGTTTTATTACCTGTTTCAACAAAGTACCAGTACTTTACTGATGTACTTTACTTTTTCAGTATTTTCGATTTTCTCAAAATTTGTTACAACGATTTTGTTTTAATTTCATAAAACAATTATTATTTTTTATATGCTCTTTAAAATATATATATTGACAATTTGTGATATTCTCATTTTGCCCATAAAATCTTTTTTTTTTATTTCATTAAGTTCTTTTTCGGCATCGAAGGCTATTTAGACCCCGTCTTTATTTATTTCAATTGGATTGGTAGCATGACCGGATTTAAGAGTATGCTGCTTATAATTTAAAGTCCTTTTGTCGCCCCCGAAAACGAAATTTCTTCCGCCCTTGAAAATCATTATACCTTTTTTTTGGGGGGGAGAGCGCAAGAGAAAGAAACACTGTTTCATATTGCAACAATTTTACCTGCATTATTTATAAGTATGTGTATTTTTGGATTTTCTGCAAGCAATTGTTTGGCACAAGCCCTGACTGACGCTAGGGAACTCAGATCCAGATGAACAGATGAAAGTTTTCCACAATTTGGAATATCTTTGATGGCCGTTTCAATTTCTTTTATTGCACTTTCATTCCTTTTCAAATTCCGACTCGCCATTATAATATTGCCACCTGAAAAAAAAAAAATAATACTTTGATGAAGAATCGTCGCTAACACATAATGACAAATTTTCTAAAAATATTCCATTTATTATTATAAGTAAATTTATAAATAAGAAATTATATATAATATTTAAGATATTATATACATCGCGTAGGTAAGCCGCGAAACGGAGATTTATATAATTAGATATTACTTCATGTACCCGAAAAAAGATATAAGGGTGTGCCGCCGGGAGGCACACCCTTATATCTTTTTTCGGGTACATGAAGTAATATCTAATTATATTATAAGTAAAATTATTTTCTATTAAAGATTTCTCTCTTCTTTACCTCTTTTTACTAAATCCAAAGCTGTTTCCTTGCCGATACCAATATTGCCTCCAGTTATTATGACAGTTTTTCCGTCAATTCGAGTATTTGACGTACACATCGTTGACCATATCCAGGACATCTAAAGAGAAAGATGCTTTAAAATGACTCTATTTTCCCCTTATCACACTTTTATCTTATAGATATATGGGCCTAATTTTTTGTAGCGTTATACGTTAAATAATCTTTACAAATAGCCTAAATCTTGAATAAGAAAATCGAGGAAATGAAATCAACTATCATCTAGATCCAACTCACGTCAGCTTATTTTTTTTATCAAATATTTTATATAAATATATATAAAATTATCATTTATTCAAAAACTTGGGCATCGATCCGGGCGTGTGTACTGATATAATTCTAAACGAATTCATTTCTGGGAAATGGCATATTCATTTCTAGTTATACTCTTATTTACCAAGGTGGAGTTTATTTACTTGAATGATATGAGAATAACTTATTTAAACAATTTAATTGATTGTATAAATATTATTTTAAATATTCCAAGGCCTTTTGAATTTCCCAATTGAAATATTTTATTTGAATTATTCAATACAAATTTTTTTTATTTAAGCCATTTGGATACCAAAGTCTTATATGGCCTGAGTCGAAAAGACTGTGTGCATGTGTGTGAATGAGAAAAAATCTGGTGTGACTGATCGCACAGCACTCAAAGATATATTTAATTTCCACCGATACAAATGTATTAGAATTCAAGATGTAAATTTTTTTTCCCATTCACACTCACACATACATACACATACACACAGTCTTTTCGGCAACTGGGATCCGAACCTGCGACCCTCGGTATAGAAGGATAGCAAGCTACCAACTAGACCAAGCCCGAGGCGATGTAAAATTTATGAAGATGGGAAAATATTTATATTTTGTTACCATGGCAACCGTTACTCCTATCTTTCCTATGAAGTACAAGAGTAGAGTGTGCTTCAATCAATTTTGAGGTATAAAAACATAAGACTGTAGCGTAACGTTTTTTAGCTGGGGTCCCCGCAAACCTTTATTTCGGGCCCCATTATTAGACCATACAAAAAATATTTTTAAAATACCGTATATATCCCTGAACTCTGAGGACCCGGGCCCTCTCAAAGAGAAATTTTCATTGTTTTTTCCGTTTTTATCGGAGCTCTAAGGGCCCCGGGCCCTCTCAAAGATAAATTTTCATTATTTTGTTTTTATCCAAATTTTTCCGTTTTTATCGGAGCTACAGATTTTTAGCCCGGCCCGGCCCGTGGGCCCCCCAAGGTCCGGCCCCCCCCCCGTATCGCGGGGTCTGCGGGTACGTACGTTACGCCACTGACCCAAGTTTATTTAAATAAAAATAACGATAAACATATATGTTGTCTAGTAGCCTATATTCCTAAGCAATAGAATAGTATTGCGGGTTGCCTGACTGAGCGGGCGTTGTTGTTTGTTTGTTCCCCACTCACCAACAAGGTTAATGATAATGATAATGTCAATATTGAAAATCTTAAAATTCAAAAGCTGTGAATTCGAGTTTCAGACAATTTGATTAAAATTTATTTAAATCAATCGGATACCGGTTTGTTTAATAATAAATAGTTTTTTTTTTATTTCAAGCTTCTATACAAACAATATAACAATTCAACATTTGGTTTCCGTTATATAACAATACATTTTCTTTTTTCCCGACTCCGAACTTGTTTTAGTTCCTTGTTCGGGATTCTGTTAGAGGAAAAATTTAAAAAAAACTTTTGGTATCCAGTTTGTTTAAATATTGTAGAGGTGTATGGGTTATTTACTGGAAAAACTTTAAAAATACAGCTCATATGATAAAATTAATTAATTAAAAGAAATAATGATATAGGCCTAAATTTTTGGATAATAAATTTTGTAATTCACAATTTTTTCTTACTTGACCTTGCTTGTAATCTAAAATAAGGTGATAATTTAACTGAACCCAGGCTTTCATTATTAATTTTAGTTCAAGGATACTTTTTTCTTTTTCATTAATTAAAAATGATAACTGGGTTAAACTGTGGCACTTTATAAAATAAAAAATAAATATAGAAAAGCAATTTCCACTCATTTGAGACCATCAGTCACACACACACACATACAGAGGGTCAATGACTTATGCCGCATGCAGCTGATTGTTTCAAAGGAATGAAAATTCCTTTAATATATTGAATATATTACAATATTCTTTGTGTATCCGCTCAGCTTGCATTGAGAGTCGACATCTAGTAGAGCTTTTCAAAAGTTATTTAGAAAATATAAAATAATCTACGGCCTTGACCTTTATTTTATCTTTATATTTAATTATGTCAGATGCTTTTGGTCAAGAGAGAAATTACTCTTTAAACATAAAAACATTTTTTAAAGAAATTAAAAAAATTAAAAAATAATTATTTATTTAAGCCATTCTTATAATCATAGTTAAATTATTTAATTTTTCATTTCTTTAAATAAATATGAAGAATTTAAATACCTTGATTGCGTTCTCCTGTAAAAGTCTGTTGAAATGGGAAGATAAACTGATTCACATAATCGAGCAAGTGACTAACTCTAAATAAAAATGATTTTTTTATTTAGTTATTCATGTATTGATGCCGCAGGAGGAGAGAGAGACGGAGACAGAGAGAAAATAGAAAGGGAGGGGAGACCAAGGCCAACACATGGAGAAGAAAAGTCTAATCCTTTCGTAACTCTATTTTTGTGACCTTCCACATGACAAGGTACCAAATCTTCACTGGGCTAAATTTTCAAAAGAGCCGATTTACTAAAAAAAAAGTTCAAAAAAATCGATTTTTTTTTATTACTGATACCGATTCTCCAGTTTTACATCTTATATGATGAAATATTCGATTCATCAGAATCGATGTATTTTATAAGAAAAAAATTGAAAAAACAAGATAAAGGTGAGATAAGAGAAAAGGGACCAAACAAACTTTAAACTCATTTTGCTCAAAACTAGGTTTTTCATAACCAAAATTTTAAAAATTCATATCTTCTAAGCAAAAAAGATAAAAAAAATTATAAAAATACCGGCTTGCTCAGCAAGATGTGTTCTGTACTGAAAGCATAAAAACTCAATTTTGTCCCCGATGAAAATTTTTTAAATTATTCATAATAATTGCCAATTTTTCAATTATTATAAATCATTTGAAGAAATAAAAATTTGCTCCAACGATTTTTTTAAAAATTCAAAAATCAATTATTTTTTAGATGCTCTTTCAAATGTATATTCTCATTTTGCAATTGAAATCTTCTGAAGACCACTTTACTCTTGTAATTCATAGGGAAGATAGGAGAAATGGTTGCCATGGTAACAAAATATAAATATTTTCCCATACTTATAAATTTTACATCTGAATTCATATGTAAAATTTATAAGTATGGGAAAATATTTATATTTTGTTACCATGGCAACCATTTCTCCTATCTTCCCTATGAAATACAAGAGTAAAGTGGTCTTCACAAGATTTCAATTGCAAAATGAGAATATACATTTGAAAGAGCATCTAAAAAATAATTGATTTTTGAATTTAAAAAAATCGTTGGAGCAAATTTTAAGAAAATCGAAAAAAACTGAAAAAGTACATCAGTAAAGTACTAGTACTCTTTGGCCGATTTTGATTAAAAGCTTATTTTTCCGGTCCCGGGGGGAGTTTAACTTAAATATAAAATTTCAACCTAGTAGCTCAATTCCTTCATGCTTAAAATTGAACACACACACACCCACCCACCCACACACACACACACACACACAGACAGACCATGTCGCGAAAACCACTTTTTTGGATTCAGGGGACCTCAAAACGTGAAGATCCATCAAAATCTCGACATCGAATCTTTGACATGAATCCAATACTTTCTCTCTATATATATATTACATATATACATAGGTAAGAGAAAGTAAAAAACATCAATTTTGAATATACTTATTTTTTAGAATTTTTGACTTGTCATTTGATTTATTTAGAATTGATTAGTGGGCCGAGAAATCGAATCCTCAACTTATACGATTATATTACGACCTGATTATAACAACTAGAAATTCTATTTCAATTAAAAATTCGAATTGTGCATAATTGAAGGGGTCGGCTGCAAATAGAACTAATCCACAATTATGACAAACCCGACTTTTCAGCATCGACTTGAACAAAGATCTGTACTAGTTGAGCAATTCGTTTCTCAGCCTGATATTGCTCTGACAGTAGCAAACAAACAAATTTCCTATTGGTGTTTTATTTGTTTCCAAAGTTTAAAATTGAAATATCACAGAACTATATATTTGTGGGTTAGCACTATCCGCCTCCAGCCCCTTCAATTATCTGTTAAAGAATCTTATACCTTTGCGACTCTCGAATAAAAAGTTCACGGATGCGGGATGACTAAAAGTTCTTTAAATCTCTTGAAATATAGAATCCAGCCATATTGACTGGAATAATTATTCAAGCGATGCAATTTAGTTAAAACAAAAATAATGGCCTCAGATGCAAAAAAAAATCACTTCTAATTGAAATTTTTAAAGTAGGCCTAATTATGACAGGAAAATATTATTTCTGCCTAATGTAAAGCAATCAATCGAAAAGTCCTTTACTTAATTCAACGTTTATACAATCGACTTCTGAAATTATCAATAATTGCCCCGATGAAGGACCCGAAGCGTTTGCAAATATGACATGAACTTATTTTTTCAATGACATTCAGACACTTTTAATCAATTAAATACATTTCATATACAATTAATAATACACAAAATATAAATTATTTAGACATTGGTTTATCTGGAGCTGAGATAGGATCAAAATGTAATTTTACTAATTCACAACTGATTGTCCAAAGTTTTTTCGCTGTGTCCATATCTTGAGCAGCTTTAGATGGTTTGGAAACGTGACAATTTCTGAAAAGGAAAGAAAATTAACTAATAACTAATTAAAATTCTTTTGGAACGAAGTTCTTTATGAATGGGAGTGAATTGGGAGAAAATGTAACGTAACAAAAACGTTCCTAACAAAAATTCCAGCCTTGCATTCCCAGCCCCCGGGCGACGACGGAGGAAGGCGAGATTAGCCGAAGTCTTGGCGAGGCCACGCCCACCTCCTTCTCTTTATTTCCTTCTATCTACCGTAGGTGGTAGGTTCTAGCGGGGCAGCCTCCCGGCTAGACGGAAAGCCCACCGAAGGAAAGCCCGAAAAGGAACTTCGTTCCTGCCGGGGGTCCTACGACCCCACACGTTTGCTTTTTTTTATTAAATTCTTTTAATACTTAAATTAACTTGATTAAATTTAAATAAAAGTATTTACATCCATAGGGATTGAGAAATTTCGCAAACAAATTAAAATCATATTTAGAAATTAAAATTTAAAAAAATCGCTCTAATTAATTTTTCCTTACCTATAATATAGTCCCGACTCTTTATTAAGTTTTTCGTCAACAGCGCAATAAATTGTTGTCTGAGCTCCTTGAATGGGAGTTTTGCAAAAATATGGTAGTAAAGCATCAAGGATTGTTAGAGGTAGAGGTATGAAATGACCTATGAATTTAGAAAGAATTCCCGTTGCCACTGTTCCCGGATGTAGAGTATATACCGTAACATCTGTGCCTAAAAATTTAAAATATATAAAAAACGCATAAAATGTGAGCAAAGCTTCTTTCAGAGTGGTCCAAAATAATAAAAAGATATTTTTTAGATTGACTAGGTTATTGTTATACGCGTACAGTGAGCGCTACAATTAAGTCCCCACCTGGGAGATAGAGCCTTAAGTATATGGTATTGAAATTTGAAAAGGTAAAATAAAATCATCTGTACCATATTTTATCACTATATACCATATACTTAAGGCTCTAGCTCCCAGATGGGGATTTATTTGTGGCGCTCACTGTATATCTGTTCTAAAAAGTGCTTGACATATAAAGGCGGCCATACACGGCAGGTCCAAAATCCAAATTGGCCCGGCACCGATCCAAAACTCGCCGTGTATGGGGAAACCGAGTTGGCTCGGCGACCGTTAGTTGGCTCGGTTGGATTTCCATCCGATCCAAAATCCACAGAGCCAAGTCCACGAGCCTTGGATTTGTCCTCGCCGTGTATTGCAGTTCACCGAGCCAAGCCAAAACTTGTGCAGCGTTGCCAGATTCATATTTCTTTTTATTAGATCCTTTTGATATTTTTTTAAAATTTTCTGAAGAGATTTTAATTAGGATATTATTTAAATATTTTTTAAATCATTTTTTTTAATAAAATTTTGAAAAAGTACTAAAATTAAGATAATTATGAGTGACATGTCATTTGTTGGGGGAAGTTCAAATGATCAATGGTAACCATTCATCCCGCATTTTTCGGGGCAATTTTTGCATTTTGATTCAATGACCCACAAAATGTCCTACATTTAATTTGTAACCGTTTCTTCACTTGTGTTTAAGATTTAAATAAAAATTTTCAATTTTTAAAAATTATTTAAATTATTTATGATATGAAAGATGACATTATATTGGGATATTTTTATGCAATTTTTCATTTTGTTGTATTAAACGAAATTCTATTTCAAAAAAGGCACAGATGTAACGAGCTACAAAAGGTTGTTTTTCCTTCTATAAAGAATTTAAATAAACATTTTTTATTTATTATTTTTATGGTGACATATTTTCTGATATTTTTAAACAATTTTTTTGTCTTATTAAACAAAATCATTTAATAAATTCTATTTGTTTTTTCTTGTTGTATCTTCCTTATAAAAAAATATATATTTTTTTGGCATTTTTATTTTGTTGTATTAGGCACCGATTTGACAATTTACTAAGAGACTAACCTTTATTTACTCTTAAATGTCAAATTTCAAACGGGCCTGCTTGGCTCGGCCGTGTATGACCCCCTATCTTGGATCGGTCGAAAAATGGACTCGCACAAATTGGCTCGGCCTAAATGGACCTGCCGTGTATGGCCGCCTTAACAATCTGTGTTTTCCAGTTTGCGTTTGCCTATTTCAAACTCCACAGGCGTATTACAATTTCTTTTTCATTTTAATTCACAAGTAAACTTATTTAAAAGATTTCTCCTTAGTGTTAGACACATCAAGAATAATTAATAATAGACCTACGTAGACATTTATTTAGTTATTTACCTTTCAATCGCTCTGCTAATTCTTTGGAAAAGAGAATATTTGCTAATTTACTTCGATTATAGGCTTTAAAGCCAGAATAAGATTTTTCCATCTTTAAGTCTTCAAATTGAATAGAGCCCCTGAAAAATAAGTATATATTTAAATTTATTTAACTAATAGTGAATTAAGATTAATAGCATATTCTTCTATTTAAAATAAGCTTACGTATTTTTTTAATTTAAGAATTAAAAAAATCACATCTCTAGCAGAGAGAAAACATACAGCAAAGATCAACAATTTTTGCTACTCTTAAGAGATAATTGAATAGTCAAGCAAATAAAAAAATCAAAATAAAATAATTTTTCAATGTTTCGGGAATTTATCGCCCCCTTCATCACGACAATAAATTATCAGAAATCGGTTGACCCGATGAATAAGTGACCGAAATGTTAATAAAGATTAAATAATTTCAAAAAAAAACTTTTTTGGAACGAAGTTCTTTACGCAGAGTGAAATGGGAGAAAATGTAACGTAACAAAAATGCGTTCCTAAAAAAAAAATGCGTTCATAACAAAAATGGGTTCTCAGCGCCGGAGCGACGGCGGAGGAAGGCGAGATTAGCCGAAGCCTTGGCGAGGCCACGCCCATCTTCTCCTTCTCTTTATTTCCTTCTATCTACCGTAGGCGGCGAGCAAGAGGTTCCAGCGGGCGCAGCTTCCTGGCTAGAGTCTATTTAAATAATATTCATATTAAATTATATTCTGAGTTAAAGAAAAGGCGTGAGGAACTTCCGGGGGTCCCGCGACCCCACGAGTTTGCTTTTTTTATATTTATTTTATTCCAGTTGTCACTTACACGCCCACATTTTTGTTATTTGACCACCAGTTTAAACCTCAAATTCTAGCAGACTTCTAGATAATTATTTCTTTTTATTAATATTTCGAAATTTCCATCTTCCTTTCGAGTTAACCAAATTTTTTTTTATTTTAAAATTTTTAGCCTATAATATAAAAATTGTACATTGATGAGCTCTTGAAGACACGTTGATAATCCTAGCTGGAGCAGAACATCTTATTCTTGGAAGGAGCAAACATGTTAGTAAAAATGGTCCTAAATGGTTAACTCCAAAATGAGCCTCGAATCCATCCTCAGTGACTGTATATGGCTTTGAAAAAATACCTAGAAATATTTAAATATATATTTTTGATTGATAATTAATAAAATAGATTGTTTGTTTTACCTGCATTATTTATAAGTATGTGTATTTTTGGATTTTCTGCAAGCAATTGTTTGGCACAAGCCCTGACTGACGCTAGGGAACTCAGATCCAGATGAACAGATGAAAGTTTTCCACAATTTGGAATATCTTTGATGGCCGTTTCAATTTCTTTTATTGCACTTTCATTCCTTTTCAAATTCCGACTCGCCATTATAATATTGCCACCTGAAAATTTAAATTACATTTTGGAATTTTATATTAACAAATATTTATTTTTATTTATTTTTTTTTATTTTTGGGGGGAGGGCGACATGCTTTTTCTTGCTGGGGAGGGGGGGGGGTTAAACCAATGTAGTTACTCCTCTGCTTTTATATAATAGTATAGAAGTATAGATATAGATATACTGTAGATCCTTTTCCATTCATCTATTACATTTTTTTTTCTTAAAAAAATAATATTTATTTGATTTTAATATCTTAAACTAATTTAGATGTTTGACTCTAAGTAGGCCTCCTAAAATAACCGAATAAATTAATTACCTCTTCTTACCAAATCCATGGCTGTTTCTTTGCCTATTCCGATATTGGCTCCTGTGATTATGACAGTTTTTTCGTCAATTCGGGCTTTTGAAGTACACTTTGCAGCCCATATCCATGACATCTAAAACGATTCATTTTACATTTGATGAACATATTATTATTAGTTTTTCTGATAAAAATTTCGAACTTAAAAAATAAGTATTATACTCTGAATTGTCAAATTATCTATATTATCTAGTGAAAGTGAATAACCAATTAATAATTTTAGCTCATTTCTCATTTTATTTTGACACAACAATACATACATATAGACCCATTTTACAGACTCACTTTTTAGACTCACGAACATTCTTTTAAATACTAGATTATTATTTTTGCATTTTTTCAAATTGTGTTTTTTGTACAATAAAATTACCTTATATGCCGATACAGACATTTTCAAATAATTTGCATTTCCATCCAAAAAAAATTAATTTTCTATCCCTCTGCTCCCTATATCATGGATAAAATCGCAACTTAACTAAAAAAAGATATTCAAGAATCTAAAGAAAGGCATTTTAATTTATCTCAGTTTGAAGAGAGAGAGAGATAGAGATTCTAATGGATGTTTTCTTTTGCAGATTCGTGTCTTTCTCCTGTGCAATTCATCAGCAGCATCAGAGCTGAGCTACCTCCAGTCCGGACCTCCTATCCAGTTGGTGAGTAGAAGAATAAATTTAAAATCTTTCTTCTGTAGAGCCAATGTTAAATCCCTATGGGGATTTGCATGTTAATTTCGGTTCAAAGGGGGTCGGTCGCCTTTGGAACTTTTTATAAAAATTTTTTTTCCAATTCTTATGAAATTTTGAATGTATTTTGGAGTTTCTATTGTATATAAAGATATCCAAATATGAGATTAAAATTTTGAAAACTAGTTTATTTCAAGCAGTCTACATTTAAAGTACATAGAGTCTATGGAAATTTTGAATCAATTGACTTTTTACTTATGAAATGCAAGTGGTCAAGTTAACTAGGGTGCTATGGGAAACTAAATATATCTCGACACAGAAATATGGTATTACCGAAGGGTAAGAGAAAGTTGTGTGCTGTGCACCAGTCACTACAGATATTTTATTCACAAAACAAAGACAAATTTTATAATATTATTAAGATGTTAAGCCAACTTATAACAAATTTCCCTTTCAATGTCAAAAGTTATAGATTGATGTCTTTTCAAATTCAAATGCCATAGCGGATTAGTTGAAGATGTGTCTTGTGTCATAGGTTCGCTTACCGTCACGTTTCAAGCGATGCAATTTTTATTGAATACTGATTAATCTTGAAAAATAGGGATTAGGTCTAAATAGCCTCAGATGCCAAAACTAGTACGTTACTGATGTATTTTTTCAGTTTTTTTTTTTTTTTTTTTTTCTCAAAATTCAATGTAAAAATTTTGAATAAAATCATAAGGCAATTATTTTTTTAATGTTCTTTAAAATGTATATTCTCTAAATTGTTTGAAGCTCTTGTTTTATGTTTATAAATTTTACATCTTGAATTCAAATATATATTATTATTATTATTATATTATATCGGCCGAAATTAAATATATGTCGACATAAAACAAATCTCGTGCGACCAGTCGCACTAGATTTTTTAATTTGATTGGGCCAAATAACTTAAAATATCAAATGAACCTTATTTGAGATGTAGGCCTAATTAAACTCTTCTAGGAGGTACTGAGCCTAAATAAATATTCGATAATCCATTAATCACAACGATTATTCAAAATAAAAGTGTAGAATGGCTGTTATTTATTAATCTTAAGGAATGGATTTGCAGCCAAGGAGAATAAAAAAACTTTAGTTTCTTTCGGTCGACGTTTCGGACGCCAATCGTCCTTCCTCGGGACCAAAGATTGTTAGAAAGCACACATAGATTTTGTTGAGCATACATAAAATATTTGAACAATATTGATAATGGCATCTTTTATGTATAGGGAAGAGCTCTCGTGCGTTATTTTTTCCAATTTGGAAAAAAATAACGCACAGAGAGCTCTTCCCTTATACATAAAAGATGCCATTATCAATATTGTTCAAATATTTTATGTATGCCACAACAAAATCTATGTGTGCTTTCTAACAATCTTTGGTCCCGAGGAAGGACGCGATTGGCGTCCGAAACGTCGACCGAAAGAAACTAAAGTTTTTTTATTCTCCTTGGCTGCAAATCCATTTCCTTAAGATTATTCAAAATTTGGAATTATGCCATCATTTCAATAAAACTTAAAATTTTAGAAAATGTCACTTAGACTCCTTGTATTCTAGGGTCCACATATATTATAGAATCACAAGTTGTATATAATAAATAGGTGAAGGTAATTAAATAAATCTGGTTAAGTGGAAAATAAATTCTTTCATCAATTTATGAAAAAATTTGTTTTTTATTATTGTTTAGAAATTTCCAATATTTTTTACTTTCTCTTACCTCTATATATATGTTAATATATAGAGAGAGAAAGTATTGGTTTCATGTCAAAAATTCGATGTCGAGATTTTGATGGATCTTCACGTTTTGAAGTCCCCTGAATCCAAAAAAGT
>JAKCPI010003705.1:0-35579 GCA_023213315.1 Euborellia annulipes | reverse complement strand
TATAGGTTTACAATGGGGCATTCCACGCCAAAATCTGTAAAATTTGAAAAATTTTAATTTTTGATTTCGTCCTTTTTTGATATTTCTAAATACCCCTTCAAAATCCCTTCCTTGGTAAATTTTGAGATTTTTTGATTATCGTTCAGATTTCGAAAAAACCCACTTTTTTTGGTTTGATGCTCATAACTCCTAAAATAATGGTCCGAATTTCCAATTAATTTTTTTTTTTTGAAATTTTTGTTTTTTGTGTAGTTTTTCAAAGTAACCTCTGGATATTATTTTTAAAAAATGATTAATAGGAAAAAAAATATTTTTCAAGTTTTCAAAAAAAATAGTAGCCATGGAATACCCACGACCGGAACCGCCTGAAAAGTTGTGGATTGAATAGTTGTTTGTTACCAAAAATTTTCAGGAAAATCGAAGTATGATTTTCAGAAAATGACAAAAATTTCGAAATTTGTAAATGGCTAGAAAAAATTATTCAAAAAATTAAATGTATTTTTCTTGAAAACTACACAAAAAAAAAACAAAAATTAAAAAAAAAGTTGGAAATCTGACCATTTTTGTATGAGTTATGAGCAAAAAACCAAAAAAAGGGTTTTTCAAAATCTGAACCGTTGATCAAAAAAAAAACTCAAAAGTTACCAGGAGGGTTTTTTTAAGGGCTATTACAAAATATCAAAAAATGGAGGAAATCAAAAATTAAAATTTTTCAAACCGTTCGATTTAGCCCCATATATACTGGGCCTCAGCGGTTTTTTTACAGAAAAATTGGGCCGCACATCAAAAAAGATTGGGAACCGCTGCTCTAAAGAATAAATCGTTTGCGTAAAAACCTCCAAAACCTACAGAAAAATTCTATCCTGTACAGTCGACCCACAAGTGTCTGAATTATACAGTATATGACCCAAACAGTACTTTGCAAACAGTCGTCAACCAAATAAAATGATATTAATTTTATTATAACCAGCTCTAACACCTGCAAAACCTTCAAAATCAATAGATTCTGTACACTAAAGGCACATATCAAACCCAATCATCAGTATCTGGCTCAAAGGCAAATTCCCGGTGCTTATTTGGGAGTGAGGAGCTTTTCATCTCCCCTAATGCCTATCAACCTGATTGACCACATTAGCAAAAGCTTTGAAAAGGTTTTAAACTTAATATAACACGGTTAACGAGCTTTTTATTGACCAATAATTGATTAATATTACTTTTTTAAATGAGATTGCATGAAAACATTTTGCCCACAAATGGTGCTTTTGTAAACAAGAAAATTAGAATAAATACCAATTAAACTTTACTATTATTAGCAATAGTTTGAAACTATATTCATTAACGTTTTAATAATAACTATCTAAAGAAATAACCACAACTTTTTTTTTTTTTTTGTTAATCAACGTTCCAATTGGATTTTTCTTTTTGTTCAATTTTTTTTTTTTAACTAGTTTTAATTAAAAAGAAAAAGAGAAAAAAATAAGTGGTTTCATTTATCCTTGTGGTTTCCTTTTGAAAAAAAAGGGACCATCATCTATCCTTCAATGTGAGCTGACTTTTAAGTAGTTTTACCCCCCCCCCCTCACCCCGTCTTTTCATTTCACCCTTTTTCTTACCATTTAACCTTTCTCTCTTTTTTAAATATTTTTTTTAAAGTTGAGAGAATAAAAGTAATTAAAATTTGTCATTAAAAAAAAAAGCACATGTTTATGTTAGAAAATATATAAAGTCTTGTCGTCTGAGATATTTATTTATTATATAAATCTTTTTAAAAAGATAATTTTCAAAGGAAAAAAAATTTTGTTTCTGGTTTGAGTCATTTCACGTCAAATCAACACACTTTTAAATCTCTGATTTCTATGAAATTCGGATCATAGGTACAGTCAATAGAGACTAAGAAAAATCCCCAATCTCAACTTGATATCTTAATTTGTTTAAAAAATAGGGCTTGTTAAAGTTGTCAAAAATGGCAAAAAATCAACCTATCGACATCTATTTTGTTTTATAAAATTTCTTAGAGGTGATTAATGAGGTATCATTTTACACCTCTCTAGGTGCCCTTTCTAATAATATACAACACAACAGGGGAGGGTTGGAAAAAACCCGGGTTTAAAAAAAAAATAGCCCAACCCGTCGGGTTTTTTGAGTTTTTTTTTTGGGATTTTCGTTTTTTTTTTTTTTTTTTTTTTTTTAATGTGAAAGTGACGATGATACAGACTCTAATTAAATCAATTAAATTAGACTGACGATTTTACAGATGATTATTACTTACTCAATTATAAGCTTATTATTAAATGTTTTCTCCTTTTTGTTTTATATAAAAAAAAACTTATTAGCTTATAATGGTATTATATATAATATGATAAAAAGTATTCTGTCTGGGTAGTTTTATTTTCTACCCCAGTGTTTCTTTAGCTAGTAACTCAGTTTATGTCATTTGTTTAAGTCACTTTTTGTTTTTGTTCAGAAATAAATATATCGGAAACCTAAAAAAAAAAAAAAAAAAAAAAAAAACAGTGGGGGAAATTCTATGCCAATTCTGCGACAGAGGTAATAAAATTTTTTTTATAATTTCAAAATCAAAAATTTTATTTTTAATTTTTCTCAAAATAGGCTATATCCCTTCAAAAATTTTGAAATAAGCCTTATTTAAATCGGAGATGGTGAGGTTTAAAAGTGAGTTGATTTGACGCGAAATGTCTCCTCTATAAAATCCCCTCCCCTATCTGTTCTACGTACCATATATTGCATAAGTATCGAGACTAAAGCCCATATGGCACATGCACACTAAAGCTTTCTTGTCTATGTGAGAAAGCTTTAGTATGCGTGTGTCATTTGGGCTGCCTAACTACCGGGCTTTAGTCTCAATACTTAAGCAATATATGGTACAGTGAGCGCCGCAATTAAGTCCCCACCTGGAAGTAAGAGCCCTAAGTATATGGCATCGTATATAGTGTATAGTCAAATAATTTTATATTTGAAAAAGTAAAATAAATTCATCTGTATCAGATTTTATTTTACCTTTTCGGTCATTAAAATTATTTCTCTAACTTCCCCAGATGGGGACTTAATTGTGGCGTTCACTGTACATATGAAAAAAGAAAAGTCTTGAGACACATATCTTAATTTACACAAAAGATTTGGTCCAGAGTCAAAATCATGGTTCGCTATAAATATAGTAGGGCGTTTTTTACAATCCCTGAAGACCAAAGTTTAATATTATAAATTTTCGCAAGTTTTCGGTAAAGATGGTATATGTTTTTGATAAATTTTGTATATTTCCTTTATACTATATCTAGGGTTGGTTCGGTTCCCTAGAATATGGCCTTGAGTCCCGTCTAATCTCATTTAAAACATTTTAGGAAATAAATTTGTCTTTAGTAAGACTTATTATTATTAAATTTATTATTGTAGATGTGATTGTATGTGTGAACATTGTCCTTGGCAGCAAGCACCGTCAATAACTCACAGCCATTAGATTAGAAAGGGATGGGAGGACTTAAGGGGAGAAGGGGCTGGCGGTTTGCTTGCTATTCGTATAGTCTATATATAAGCATAATATAGTTGAAGGAAGGCAAGGTGTGTATGAATGTAAAAGAGATGAAAGTGGTTGAGGTTTTGGTCGCGTAATTAATATACAGACTGAAGAGGAAAATTTAAGCTTGAGAGGTCACCAAGAGCTTTTCCTTTCATCAACTAATAAATAAATATATGACATGTTAATTTATTTTAAATCTATCCGCGCCGCCCGCCTTCGGTGAGATTTTTTTGAAAAATAAAAAATAAAAATTTGAGTAAAGATTTTCAGAAATAAACGATTATAAACATACAATTAAAGTTTTTTTTTTTTAAGCCTTCGATATATAAAAGAAATAAATAATACTGTGTAATAATAATTTTTTTTTTTTTTTTAAGGTTTTTGATATCATCAGCCATTCAGACTTTAAACGATACTTATATTAATTATATTACGATTTTTTTATTGGGGACCAGGTACATTTATTTGTACAGTGAGCGCCACAATTAAGTCCCCACCTGATAACTAGAAGTCTTAAGTATATGGTGAAATAATTTTAAATTTACAAAGGTTAAATAAAATCATCTGTACCAGATTTTACGTTTTACCTTTTCGATCATTAAAATTAATTCACTATATACCATATACTTAAGGCTCTAGTTACCAGATGGGGAGTTAATTGTGGCGCTCATTGTACCATGAGAAGTAGAGTTCTAGCTGATCAAATTGATTATATAAACCAAAGTTGAATTATTAAGTTATTAATTTTTAAAAATGAACACTAGATTTTACGAACAATTAATCCTAAATAACTAAGAGTAAAGTATGCTACAAAGAGCAAAATGAGAATATACATTTAAAGAGCATCTAAAAAATAATTGATTTTTGAATTTTAATCAAAATCGTCAGGACAAATTTCGAGAAAAAACTGGAAAAGTACATCAGAAAAGTACTAGTACTTTTTGGCTGAATTTGTTTAAAAGCTTATTTTCACGCCTCAGGGGGGGGGGGGTGCCTAATTTAAATATAAAATTTCAATCTCGTAGCTCAATTCCTTCATGATTTAAATTGAACAGACACAGACAGACCATTTTGGGGGACCCACTTTTTTTTGACTCGGGGGGGGTCAAAACATGTATTTTCTTCAAAATCTCGACATCAAATTTTCGATATACTTTCTCTCTCTATATATATATGTATACATATAAGCCTAGAGGTAAGAAAAGTAAAAATCTGGTGTGACTGGTCGCACAGCTTACCCTTGGTAAGAGAAAGTTGTGAACTGTGCTTGTCACACCAGATTTTTTGTGTCGACATATATTTAGTTTCCGCCGATATATTAGAATTCAAAATGTAAAATTTATATAGGTACATTTATATTTATTTATATTTTGTTACTATGGCAACCATTTCTCCTATCTTTCCTATGAAGTGCAAGAGTAAAGTGTGCTTCAAACAATTTTGTAAGCAAAATGAGAATTGCATTACAATTGAAATTAACGATAATAAGAATATTATGACCTCCTGAATAAAAAATAAATTTTTTTTTTCATTTTTGATTAATAAAACTTTTTGCTCAGGGCTCCACATATTGTGGGTACGTGAATGCCGACCACGAGCTGCCCTAGCTTAGACCGGCAGTACTTTTTTTCTTTGAATGTCATTCTCTTCCCTTTTATATTTTCAGACCGTGCGACGGGCTGGCCTGTTCTATTCTTTCCCGGACGAAAAAATTTCCACCCCACACCGCGGAATTAAGGCAAAGAAAGAAGAAGATTATTAAAACTTTATAAAAAATCATTATCGTTATTAGAAAGAGGGGGAAAAAAATTACTAAAACTCACCCATTTTGAAGAAATATTTGAATTAAACGTCCGTTCAGACTCACACACATTTGAAAAATAGCGATGTCTTACCTGAAACAATAAGAAAAAAAATGATTAGAATAATATTTAAATCTATCAATCAAGGAAAATGAATGATTTATTAATACTACATTAATAAACATAGAATATCAAGTAAGCTAACTAATTCAGAATCGAGCTATAAATTACTATATATACCGGTATATAAAATATTCAAAGGAATATGATTTATGATATAAATTGAGACAATTAAAAGAGAGAGAAAGATTAATTTGTAAGGAAACGTAAATGACTTGGAAGTTAGAAACACACACTTCAACGTGTCTCTCTGTCTGTCTGTCTATATTAAAAGTTGGCACTATGAGAAGTCATTAATAACACTTTAAGGTAAAATATCTTCTTTTTAGACTAATGGACGAATTTTATTATGTTCATTTTTCTTTCTAGGTTTTAGTTAATTATCATAATATGGAAATTAAAATAAATCAGCCATAGAGTTATGTTAATTTTGGCTCTGTATTGGATTATTTGTAAGATTTAAAAATATCTTTAAAATGGGCTGAGCTATGGTCAAAAAACACAATTTCAGCAGCTAAGAATTCTTTGATATGTAGACAAACACTAATATTAGTAAATTTTACGAGATTAATCCCCAATCGAAAGAACGTCTTTTAAAGTAAGCTTAGATGATATGTAATTAAAAAAGTGCCAAAAAAGTGGAACATTCTGCCGATAGATGACTGAACTGGTTATCTTACGGCATTATCTGATCACTTATAAGTCTATATTTATAATTATACTTTATTTTTATTCTGTTATAAATGATATATAATAATATTTATAAACTATTCATTATTAAAAGATCAATGAAAATTAAACAAATACATGAGATTAAATATAGCTAAACCATCCTGACATCTGTTGGCAAATTTTCGACTTAGGCTAACTTTTTAAGACCCCTAACACCATGTTAAGGGGCACGGGAGTGAAGTGGTTACGCATGTTTTTCCCGATAAGATGGCGTAGGGTGTCATAAAAAGTATGCCCAAATATCAAGTAATTCAAAAATTTGCCAAGAGATGTCAGAATGGTAGCTAATAATATTTAATGCATTTGGTTGATTTTCATTGATCTTTTAACAATAAATACTTTATAAATGTTATTATATATTATGTATCTTTTATAAAAGCATAAAAATATATAAATATAGGCCAGATATAAGCTAATACTATATCGTCTGTTAGACTAGCCTGCCATCTATTGCAAGAATGCTGAACTAATTTGACAGATGGTTTTTAAATAAATCATCTAAGCTTATTTTAAAAATTTCTTAATTAATATGTGATTAATAATAACAATAAATATATTTTTAAATTTAAAAAAAATTAAAGATTATTGGGACTGATTGATTTTTTTGTATTTGCTTGATAAAAAAAAATTATTTACGTTAAGTTATTAAAAAAATTATAGCTCGATGTCCCAATAATCTCTTATGAATTTAATTCATTAAAAAAAAAACCGCATTGAAAAATTCTTTATAATAGTCTAGTTTTTTTTTTAAAGCACGTTTAGACTTCGCTCCTGAACCCCCTTAACGGCAAAAACATGCGAACGGTTTTGCCTCCTGAACCCTCTTAAAAAAAAAAAATTATTGTGTTTTTCCATCTTTTTATGCATAGCGAATTATTAAAAGAAAATTAGGTCTATAATCCGTAACGAAAGCAAATGAAGGTGGTATCGAAAGATTCCTAGTTTGAAAATGATATCAACTAATAGTTCACATCAATAATAACCAGGATGAAAAAATATAATTTTTTTTATTAGTCAGCTATCTCATTCAAAATCTTAGTTTTTTTTTGCAATAGTTCTTTATCTCTGCTTCCTCTTGCAAAATTATATTATATAAAATACTGTTCCGTTCACACAATCTTTGGATGCCAGAGCCAAAAATCGGCTTGACTAGGTTTAAGGGAGAAGAGAAGGGGATGAAGAAAGAAAGAAAGAGAGAGAGAGAGTTTATGTAAACGACCCACGAGGGATGAATGCAGAATCAGGTCCTATTCCTCTCTTTCTCCCTTTTCTTCTTCTCTCCTTCACTTAAGTTCATCTCCTCCAAAAAAAAAAAAAATAAGATTGAAGTCAGACGCTAAGAAATAAAAATAATAAAAGATTATCATTTGCAAAGAAAAGAAAAATAAATTATTATTTATACTTATTATATTTAATATTTAAAAAGTATTTCCTTTGAAATAAAAAGAGAAATCAATTGATTAACATAATTCTGTGATATTATAGAACCGCTCAAAAGTCAAAGAGTTTTTACTTTCTCTTAGCTATATTTAACATATAATAAATATAGAGAGAAAGTATTGGATTAATGTCAAAAATTCAATGTCGAGATTTTGATGGAAATACACGTTTTAAGAACCCCTGAGTCCAAAAAAGAGAGTCTCGCAAAAAAGGGGTATCTGTTTGTGGCTAAAATAACGAATGAAGGAAATGAGCTACGAAGTTGAAATTTTATATTTAAATTAGGTAACCCACAGAGCTATGCTTAAAAAATAAATATTTTTAATTTCAATTTTTATATTTTGATAACGAATTATATATAGGCCTATTATGTGTTGATCCATGAAGTAATTATGAAAAACATATCAAGTATTTATTAATTTAAATAAGCGAAAAAGGTAGGTACCGCCCATGGGTACCGCCGGGAGTCGGGAAGCGATCTATCAAATATAATAAAAAATGTTTTACATTTTGAATTCTAATGCATTACCAGAAACTAAATATCGACACTGTTATGACAAGCACAGAACACAACTTTCAATTACCGAAGATAAGAGAGAAAGCTGAGTGAAGTGCGATCAGTCACACCATATTTTTTTATGTCTATCGAACACGTTATAGGCCCTACTCAAATTTTTTATTTATTATTTTTTTTTTGAGAATAAACCATATCCTATTGAAACGATTGTTATGAAATTAGGTCACAAACGCCTTAAATATTGTGGTTTCAAAGAAGAAAGCTGGGAAAACTGTGGTTAGCGATAATAATTTACCGCACCCTGCTTTTCACAACCATTTGACTAACAATTTCGTGACACCTTTGAGTGTTAAGCGTCCCATTAAATAATTATAATACTTATAGACTATTCTATTCAATAAAACACTCTATAATTAAATCAATTGACCAGAAAATTTGTCTATAGTTGTGTTAGGGAGATATAAAGGGTGTAGGTGAAAGTGTTTTTTTTACACTCCGTTACATTGTTCAATGTGACTAAACTAATCTATGATAAATTATCGACGAACAAAAAGAGAGAGAGAAGAGGAAATTAGAGATAATTATAGTCAAAAAATGAATGAATTTATCACTATAACTAGATTAAATAAAAAAAAAAAGAAGATAATATCAGAGGTTGAATAAATTAGTTGGTTTTTGCGTGCTGCAAAGTAGGAGATAATTCGATTTATTGCTCCACTTCTACAGTAGTATACATGCGCAGTGGTTAAATTAATTAAAGTTATGGAAAAATTAGTCATTTGAACATTTGGATTGCCTATCTGATTTCCTGAGGCCAGCTCTGGAACTGCTGTTAAGCATTACTTCAGAGATGGTCCCCTCCTTGGAATTATCATCTTCCATGTCTTCTGAATTCTTCCTTTTCTTTCTCTTTCATAATTGTTTTCAGCAGGTTAGCTAGAACATTCCAGGCTTTTTCACTTGTTAATAATAAATCAGCTTTGCTCAGGGGCCCACATCTTGTGGGTACGTGGATGGCGACCACGAGCTACCCGAGCTGGGACTGGCAGTCCTTCTGTTATTTACATGTCTGTCCTTTCCTTCTATATTTTCAACAGGCGTCAGACCGTGCGACGGGCCGGCCTGTTCTATTTCTTCCAGTCGTAAAAAACCCATTCCGCATACCCCTTTTCCGCCGACCTCGCACCAAGGAATTAAGGCGAAGATAGAAGAAGAAGAAGAATAAATCAGCTATATTTTCCTTGTTTGCCTCTTTTTTAAAGTCTTTATTAACAGCTTCTCTGTATCCTCCATTTTATACATTTGAACAAGGTATGTTCGGCTGTGTCAATATCTCCACAATACCAGCATAAATTGTTGCTTATTCTATGAAGATATGTTCCAAAGACTCAGTGACCAGTCAAAGCCTGGACAGATCCGTTTGAGCCTTCTCGCGAGCCCGGCCGGCTCTTTCGCGTGTGTGGTGAAAAATTGCCGGATCCGCCTCGCGTACCAAAGTATGGCGTGTATGGGGTCCTTTAGACTAAAATTGTAAATCTGTATCAACTTTTAGAGAAAATATGTCATCCAGAAGTAATAGCCTACTATTTTTTTAAAATATTAAAATTTAAAATTTCTACATTTTTTTTATTGGTATTTGTTCGATTATTGTTGGATTGGAAGGGACAGACATGTAAATAACAGGACTGTCAGTCCCAGCTCGGGTAGCTCGTGGTCGCCATCAAAAATGTAGGCCCCTGTGCAAAAACAAACTTGAAAGAATACAACAAATAGAAAAATTGTATTTTTTTGAAAAATCTCGACGATTATAATACTTTCACTAATTCATATTCAAGATAAAAAAATAAAAATAAAAATTGAACAAAGATCATCCTATCTAATAAATAATTAAATTTTAAGAATTCGCTATTTAATAAAAGTTTTTTTTTTTTTATTTATTTTAAGTGGGTTGAAATTATCAAAGTTTTAGAAAATTCTTTATTCATATTTAACTTTGTTTATATAAAAAGAGAGGGGGAAAAGTCGTTCGTTCGTTGATTGCAGATAATTATATTTTTGAGAAATTAAATGTTTTTAGAAAGTTTTAGATTGAACATGGACTGCCTAAAAGAAGAAGGGCTTAATATAAATTAGAATTTAAAAACTTAATGACCCCGCGCTGGTTTACAAAGTGTTCTTTATAAATCAAGTCGAATGGTTTATAAGGTATAATTTTCAATATCAAAAAATCAGATCAGATTAATAAATAAAATTGATTAAAAATAGAAAGATCAGTCATTTTTAAAAATTCGGTGTGACTGGTCGCACAGCACAAAACTTTCTCTTACCTTCAAAAATAGAAAGTTGTGTACAGTGCTTGTCACACCAGAGTTTCTGTGTCGACATTTAGTTTCCGCTGATATATTAGAATTCAAGATGTAAAACTTATAAACAGAAAAATATTTATATTTTGTTACAATGGAAACCATTTCTCTTATATTTCCTATGAAGTACAAGAGGAAAGTGTGCTTCATAAGTTTTCAATGCCAAAATGAGAATATACGTTCTAAAAAATAATTGATTTTTTAATTTTAATCAAAATCGTTGGAGTAAATTTTGAGAAAATTGAAAAAGTACATCAATAAAGTACTAAAAGTAAGGCCGATTTTATTCAAAAGCTTTGTGTCACGTGCCAGGGAGGTGCCTAACTTAAATATAAAATTTCAATCTCCTAGATCTTTTCGTTCTTGAGATATTTTGTTCACAGACAGACCATGTCCCGAAAATCACTTTTTTGGATTCAGGGGACCTCAAAATGTGTCAAAATCTGGACGTCGAATTTTTGACATGAATCCATTAATCAAATAGGAAGAATAAAATGAGCAAGCAGCTAGTTATATTTCAATTTATTAATAAACCAGAGCCGACGTTTCAGTCACATATGGGACCATCCTCAGGGCTACAAATGAAGAAAATAACATTTAACAGATAGATACAATCAATTACATAAAATTTTTTCCTTTTTCTTTTTGTTATTATGTTTATAATTACCCAGGTTAATGTCTGAAAATACATATAATTCTCGTCTGTTAAATGTTATTTTCTTCATTTGAAGCCCTGAGGATGGTCCCATATGTGACCGAAACGTCGGCCCTGGTTTATTAATAAATTGAAATATAACTAGCTGCTTGCTCATTTTATTCTTCCTATTTGATTATCAACACTCAGCTCTATACCTCCTTCAAATGAATCCAATACTTTCCCTCTATATATACATAGGCCCGATATAGGTAAGAGAAAGTAAAAAAAGGTCGAATGAAATGGATTTAATTGATTATGGGAAAATAATCGATTATTTACAATAATCGGATTTGGACTGAGGAAGGTCTAAAACGTCAAGAATCATCAACTTCTCTATGTCGATTTTTTCGATTACAATACTTTCTCTTTATATATTATACATCATATACGAGAAAGTAAAAATTGACAAAACATTTTTGAAAAAAAAAATCGTAAAGTAAAAAGTTATCAAATTTATTAGTTTAAACAAAAAAAGGATTATTTTTTTTTCATTCTAATGATAAAAAGAAAGAGCCAAAAAAAAAAATTCGTTTTATCTGATCATTTTTTTAATTTATTTTCTCGATTTCCTATAAAACCGATGAAAAATAATGTCCAATATTTCGATTTTCATCGTGAGAGCTTTTAACTTGTCACGATTCTTGCTGGCAAAGGAGTGGGGGGGGGGGGTATGGGATGTGGTGGGTAGTTTAATAATCGCCATCCCTATAACTACCACTCCCCTTCTTTACTGTATATTAGTAAAAAAAAAAAAAAACGAAAATGCTTGTCGATCATCCCTTCACTTGATCTTCTCAGTCTCTACTTATAATCCTTTTTCATTGCCATGTTTACAAACCTGAATCGGCATGTTGTTAAAATAATCAACATTTACATTTAGAGAGATAGATAATGGTCGAATACAATAGATGCAACAACACCAACAACAACAAACAATCGATCAATTTTGCAAATTAAATAATTAAAAAAAAAAAAAACAGCTGAGCTAGGGGATAATAACGAAAATAATTACGAGGCTATACAAAATGAATTTTTTAATTTTCTGAATAGAACAGTCCCCTGAAAACTTCACTATCAAAACAATTATAACAACTATCGCGTATATAAAAGAGGGGAAAAAGGCAACGGCATTGAAATGAAACACAAAATATTGCTATCATCATACTAATATATAAAGCGCCAGCCACTGAGTTCCGTATTATGTTCCTGTTTACCACTCTCTCTCGCTGATTGGTTAGAGCAGCGTTTTCTAAATTATGAGGCGCCTCTCCCTAAGGAGGCGCGGACTAGTCTAAGGGGAGGTGCGAATATTAGCTATCAACACCAATTTTCCAAATGATTTCTAGTTTTTTAAATAAATTAAAATAATAAATAAAATAAATAAATATATATCAGGGGCTTATATAGAAATTTTTTCGGGGGGGGGGGGGCCTGAACTCACAAATTTTTCTACGAAATATTTTGTTTTTGCGGAACCAAAGTTTTAATTTTTCCGCCCCGCGCGGAACATTCCCTCTTTTGGGGAACCAAAGTTTTCAAAGTTTTCCACCCTGTGAAAAAATTTTTTTACAGGACTATGTTTTTTTCGCACTGCGGGGCCGATCAAACATTTCAGGGGGGAGGGGAGGGGCGAGATCCGTCTGTATATGCATTTGGAAAATTTCGGGGGGAGGGCCCTCGCCTCCCTTATATATGCCCCTTATATAGCCTATATTTATGTAATAAATCAAATATTTTTAAAAATTTATATTTTTTAACATTAAATATTTTTGATGAATGAGAAATAAAAATGCTGGAGGTACTTTCAGGCCAAATTTTAATACCACTATACAGCCGACGTTTCGGGGGACTCAACGCCTCCCTTCATCAGGACTAATGTGGTTTTAAACAATGAAAGTACCTCCAGCATTATAATTTCTCATTCATCTGTCTGCGCTAGGCTTTCCCAATCATCAATTAAATATTTTTGTTTTTGTATTTTTTATTTTTTTTTATTACTTTATAAAATGGAGGGGGAGGCATCATACAATTAAATTTTTTTAATGGAGGCGTTAGAGGGTGTAGTGAGCTAGGGTGTCAGCTTCTGCAAAGAAGATCCCTGTTCAAATCCTTGGCGTGCGGGATTTTTTATTAAATAAAAATATTTATTTAATGTAAACAAATCCTCAAGCAAGCCCTGAATTGGAATATAGGATCTTACCACAATAGCCCTCAGGCAACTCTACGAGGAGAGGGAGTTGCTGTGACATCCCGTCCTGTGGAAGGGACGTAAAGAAGGTTCCCTCTCAGTGATGCACTCTTCGAAAGGAGTAGGCTACACGCCGGTGCTGAGGGAGTCCCTCTTCAAACCAGGACATCCTCCATAGCATAGAAGAGGTTGGATAAAAGGAGCCGGTTGGAACCAGAAATAAGGATTAGTTCACTAGCTAGAGACGAAAGCAGGAGGAGTTAGAGATAGGAAATGATGTAACTTCACGGGGTGCCGGTAGATGGCTACGGCCAGAGGCCGGTTGGGTTTGAGGTGTGTGTCTTCGTACACGAAAGCACCTCGGGCAAATAAACGGGGATCCAGATAGGAATTTCAAATAAATAAATAAATGGAGGCGTTGATACTTTGAAACTTTGGAAACCACTGCGTTAGAGTGAAGAGAAAGCGGAGTCAGAGAGGAAAATTTAAAACTTTAAGTCAGAGAGGGAAATTTAAAACGGCGAAGTCGAAGACGGGCTTTACCACTTGTCTATGAACCATTAAAAAAAAACTCAAATATTAACACCAGCATTGAAACTTGGTTTAGAGTAGGGTTTCTTAAAGTGTGGTCCGCGGACCCCCAGGTGGTTGATGGGGTCTGCGTCACAATTCTAGTTAAAAATTATTTGTTTTATATATTTTATATAAAATATATACTGGAATTTCATAAAATGAAAGCTATTGAATTTATAAAACAAAAGTAATTGATATTTCCTTTAAAAATATTATTTTATTGTATAGCATTGAAGCGCATAGCAAACTCTGATATACAAAAAAAAATTAGTGAACCAAAAATTCAAATATCCATTTCAAAATTCAAGCTTGAAGCGTGACATAAAATGCATTACAGTTAGAAAGGGGTCCGCGAGAAAAAAAATAGTCAATGGGGAGTCCACGAACTACACAAGTTTAAGAGAATAACACTTTGTTAACTCTGGTGTTATTACTTTATTTTTAATATCCAATATATTAACTCGAAATTTAACTTCTGCTATTTTAACATTTTTCTTTATTATTAAATTTAAAATATTATTAATTATATATTTTGATTGCTGAAAGGTTTACTCGGAATATTTTAACGAGGACTGGCAGCTTTATTATTTGTCGATTGTTCTTTTTAATATTCTACATTTGAGATGTAATCCGATTTTCTCGAATATTTTTCTCTCATTTCATCCTGAACTGGATATTTGTGAAATCCATTTCAAAATTAATTTAGATTAGCCCATCATCATGTAATAATCACTTCTATTGAGGAATATCTGACGAGTGACATTTATTGATAATCGTTTAAAATTGAACTCAAATAACGAGATTTTGATGAAATGTCCACATTCCAGAAAAAAAAAAAATTCACATCGCTTTATTGTTTCCAGGGTGACGTAACAATTCATTTCGACACAATAAAAATGCATGGTGTTGCAGTTGCATGATTTATTTACTTTAAAAATATTGGTTTGGTCAAGTAAGCTCATGGCTCCACTCTCAAGCACTTGAAGTGCCGACTGTTATAACCAGGGATGGGCAAAATCCTTTAAAAAGGATCCGATTCACAGATCCTGCCAGTTCGGACGATCCGATTCAGCGATCACAAGTTTGGGCGATCCGATCCGATTTTGAAAAAGGATCGCTGTTCCAATCCGCAGATCCAAAAATCCTATCCGGAATTGCAATCCATAAATCCGATTTGATCCGGAAATCCGATCCAGTTTCAAATGAAATTGCCGAATTAACATTTTTACAAAAATTCACGAACATTCTGAGCAGAGTTGCCAATTTGAAAGGATTAGAAATTCTTTGAAAAGGATCACAAAAATCAAGGATTCCTAAACCCTGATAAAGGATTAATCAAAGTCCAGAGAGCAAAAAGGATTCGATCAAAATAATTAAATCCTTCCTCATTTCGTTTTGGATCGCGATCCAGATCCAAATCTCCCATAAAAAAAAGGATTTCGATCAAAATCCAAAAATCCTGGATCGGATCTTCAAATTTTAATCCAAAAGGATCACGATCCTGCTCATCCCTGGTTATAACATAAATTTTTTTGATGTGATTTATGTCACTCAAAGCGTTAAGAAATGTTGCATTCCCTACCGGGTTTAATTTGATTTTTTTTTCTCCTGGAACAAGAAAAATGTGGCTAGACTCAACACATTTATATCCCAAAAGCCGGTCAATAAATCCCAAATTTAATAGAGTGTTTATTTTTTGAAAATTATTTGAACAAATCTGACCAATTTCCTATCATGAATGTGAATTTTTGGTAAAAGTTTCGCTTCTCTTGTGTGTACTTTGAATATACTCTAAAATACTATCTATTGTGGCTGATTTAAAGAAAAGATTTTGGCTGCCAGTCCCTGTATCAACAATTTAATAATTTTTCCGAATTATCCATTTCAAAGTTTAACGTTATGCAAATTTCTCAATGTTGAATTTTGTGTAGTGTTGATTAAAATAAAAAAAAAACTTTTTATTTTGGTGTGGAGTTATATTAATCATTTAACTTTTTTTTTTATTATATAGCTATTTTACTGTAAATAAACCTTTTCAATTTTTCTCCAAAAGGAAATCATTCATGCGTGTGTATATTCTAATATAAAGTATATGTCAACCACAGCGGATGGAAGAGAAACTTAATCTTTTTTCTTTCGAAGAAAGTCTTTTTTTTTATTCTTTTTTTATATATTCCAAATATATATATAAATCATTTTCTTTCATTTCTTTTAAAAAAATATCACTTTCAAAAAATTAAATAAAGTTTTTATTTTTTCAGAAAAGAAAATATTGATTTTTGACTATCAAATATCAAAAACTCTGGTTATAAGTAGAATTAAAAAAAAAAAAATTTTTTTTGCAAAAACAATGTCCAAAAAAGGCCCGGAATAGTCATAAAAAATCTGGTGGGAATGGTCGTAGATAAGTTTCTCTTACCATCAGAAGTTGAAAGTGTTGTGTGAAAGAGTGTCTTGTCACTATCCTGGGTATATTTAGTTTCTGATAGTACGGTACATTTGAATTCAAGATGTAAAATTTATAAACAGAAAAATATCTAGGTATATAAAGAGTGGATAAATATAAGCAGGGACAGCCAATAAGTAGGCTCTGAATGCAGGTTCTAATCACCGGAGACGTTTCTGTTCATTTATTTATAAGAGAAATCTCGGTTGCTTCACATAAAATTCTATAACTCACGAATCAATAGTTAGATTGCTGTCAAATTTATACTCGTATCGTTTGAAGGTTAGTACTAAATAAAAATAAAATGGAAAAAATTATAGTAACGCCATCTATATCTCATCCTACGGACTTATTGAATGACCTGGTATATACCCTATTAGATCTCGAAAAATATTTATCCACTACTTGGGATAAAAAAATATTTATATTTTGTTGGACATGGCAACTATTTCTCCTATCTTTTCTATCAAGTACATGGGTAAAGTGTGCTTCAAACAACTTTGATGGCAAAATGAGGATATACATTTTTAAGAGCATCTAAAAAATAATTGGCATTTTAATAATCCCGCACTTCACACAACTTTAAACTACTGTTGTGAGCTCTGATATTAATCATTATTTGTATTCAAGGGCGGATACAGGGGGGGGTAAAGGGGGTAATTACCCCCCCCCCCCCGAGATTCGAAAAAATACCTTTTTTTCGCAAAAAAATTTATTTTTAATGTAAAATTTTTAAAATTAATACTTAAAAATTTGATGTGTATTTATATTCTGGCAAACAAGTACAGAATGCGCTTTTAAATTACCGAAATTAAAAAAAAATAGTGTGCTGTGCGACGAGTCACACCAGATTACCCCCCCCCCGAGAAACACCTCTGGATCCGCCCTTGTTTGTATTATAAATGATACTTTAATAATAGACTAATTGGCCCGAGATAAAAAAAAAAGAAAAATGGCGTCCATCAATTCATTTATATATCCCTAAGAGGCGCAGTTAGGTAATAGAGCTGGAGTGGCACATGATGATACCTATTAAATATATATATATATATATTAAAGAGAAAAGTTGTTAAAATACTCAAAGTGGAAGAGTCGTTTGCGCATGCGCATTCTCTTGCCAAAGCAGCGAAATCGGATGTAATTTATAATATTATTTAAAAAAAAAAAAAAAATCTCTTATGTCTTGTATCTCTCTCTCTCTCCGATGATAAATGATCCATCGAGAATGAAAAAAAAGGATATTGGCAAGCAGACAGACAGACACACACAAACGCACACATTCGAGTGACTTTAGCGATTAAAATTAATGGCATTTGTTACCGATAGATGGTGTTTGGATCGTTATTAATATCAATTTCTATGTTTTGTCACAAAAGGGTTCGTTCGGTTATGAATCATTGTTAACTGTTAACACCTGCTAGTTAGTCGAAAGAATAATAAAAATAAAAAATAGGATTTTACATATAAATCACAGATATTAAGGGCTTGGAGTAATTAAAAAGTGAGTGAAATTTTTATTTTTTTTATTTTCAGCATCTTAGGCCATTAAGACTTTAAATGATATCTTTGAAAGAGAAGAAATATAAGTATTAAGTATAAAAAAAAATCAATGTGTGGTTTTATGAAACTACGACGCAAGTGAAACTTTTTTCGGACCGTAGGCGTTTAACTGAAAATTTTCAGAAAATTATTCAATTTAGGGTATTAAAATCACGTTTTTAATCTCAACTTAATAATTGGAAAATGGGAATGATAATGGAAAATCAATAAACGCATGTTAAAAACTGAGAACAATATTTAATTAGTAATTGAAGATTTGAATCATTTCAAATTATTTTAAAAATTATATTTTATCAATCAATTTAAAAATTGAATAATTATATCTCACAATTATTTTTTTATAATTCGTCATATAGGGCTATATTAAATTTCAACTTTCCTATTTTTGTCGTCACGGCTTGTGACGTCAAGGCTTGTAGCGTCACGGCCCTTGACGTCACGGCTTGTAACGCGACATGCTGATAGAAGAGCGAAAAAATTTGAGGCGATCCAATAAAAGTTCCACTTTAACATTTTTTTTTTTTTTTTTTTTCTCAAAACTATTTTATTTTTAATTCATAAATCAACTATTTTTTACATTCTCTTGAAAATGTATATTCTCATTTTGCCATTGATACTTTCTGAAGACCACTTTACTCTTGTACTTTTAGAAGTTGTTAAGGGTTTTTTCTATTTGGCTGATTAATAATTTTTTTTTTTTTTAATTTTCAAAAATGAAACGATTCCTTTAACATCTTTTTTTTTAGTTTTCCAAGTCAATTAAAAGCTCTATTAAATGCAAATTTGAATTGTAAATCGGATTTAAGTAATTCCATTGCATACTGCTCCTGGTTCGTTGCTGAGATGTTTTGCAAAGACCGTTATAATATAACGGAGATTTTTTTTTTTTTTTTTTCACTCTAATTTTTTTAATAATACAATTAATACTATAATTGAATTAAATTTTAATTTCCATATTTTCATAAACTTTGACAGAAAAATGTTTTTTTAATTAAATAGATAGCGGATCTTTTGAATAAGAAATAAGACATAAGTTTTTTTTTCCCTTTGTTTCTTAATACAAAAAAGACTTATCCGCTATACCGCTACTTTGCGATATGACGTCATAAAAGGCTTTTAATTAAAATCCCTTTATGTCGAGTATAAAAATTTTTATTATAACGATAAGCGAATAAATAGTTTCTTGTTTGAAGGGGATGAATTAATTCATAGATATAATAATATTCGTTATCTTTTTAAGAATAAACTAAGCTAATGAGAGTTGATGTGACCATCAGAAGATTTTTATCATAACACATTCAATTAACAAAAAATTGAAATTTTCTATTCATTCATTATAGGATTTTTTTTTTTTTTCACTCCCCCCCCTTTCCCTCCCACACCCCCCCCCACCCCCCCTCCTCCCCGCCACCTAGGGCAAAATAATTTTTTACAACAACCGTTATATAAAAAAATTTTTTTTTGGGGGCCCGGGCTTTTATTTAACCCTTTTGGTATCCAAATGGCTTAAAAAAAATCATCGGCCTGCCGGGGGTCTATTATAGGATTTGTTTTTATTATTGTATAAGGTGCACGTCTCGGGGTGCTAATTTTGGGAGATTCCAGCGGCCACAATTTTGAAGCTATCGACCTCAATTTTTTTTTAAATTAAAGCTATTTAAAATATCTACAACTTATAGAAGCCCTTTTTTTTATTTTCGAAAAAATAAAATTTTCTTTTAGATTAATCGCATTAAATAAAAGATATTTTTAAAAAATTCGCATCTATATCTTGTAGATAATTAAATTAGTAGTCATTGTGTTGAAAAATAATTAATTTTTTACCCTTAATTAATTAGCTGGAATCTTTCAAATGAAATGGAATAAATTCCTTGTATCCCTATGGGAAAAACTAACGCCATCTCTTGCCGCCTAGAGTAACTCGGTAGTCAATCGTGTCCTAACGGTTTTTTGGGACGCGCACCTTAAGGGCTTTATCGGCATCTGAAGTCATTTAGAGCCCGTTCTTATTTATTTCAAACGATTGGAATCCAATTAAATTGAAATAAATTTTTTCGCCTGGTACGGGATGCGAACCGTCGACTTTTGGCACCAGAAGTTAATCTCTACCGCTAAGCAATAAGTCAAGTCTTAGAAGATGTTTATATTTTTATAAGGCGTTGAAAATAAAATAAAATCATAATAAGTTAACTAATAGGAAACTCGGGTGGGTGGTCGCGAGAAACCAGCGTGTTGAACTGGTTAAAATCGGTGATTGCAAATTTAAAAAATAAATATATAGAAATCAAATCCTCTGCAGCCGAAAATAAAAATTTTTTCCAACCCTAAAAGACACTAGGTTATGTGTTTCAAGTTTGAAATACATTTGAAGAATACTGTCATCATCAGAAGTGGAATCACAACTGTTTTTTTTTTTTTTCAAAAGTATAATTTAAAGACCTTTAAAAAGACGATAACATTTGATTTTAATTGTCAATATTTTTCTTTTTAGAAAACATCAGCCAAAGACCATCTTCGGCAAGTCGCGCGTTTAGTAAACAACTTTTAGATGTTATTTTGACTTAAGTAAGAAATACAGAGCTTTATCCAACATACCGATAAAAAGTTTTCAAATTTCTTTTAACAGAAATATTAATATAAAAGGTGGAAAAATGTCCATACGAAAAAAAAAATTCTCGAACTGATAATTTATTATAGTGAGAAAACAAAATCTTATTTCCAACAAGAAAAAAAAAAAGAATGAGAACGATTTGAAGATAAGACTTCCCTCGGGACGTTTTAAAACAAGTTTTTTGACGACAGCGACAAAAAAAAAAAAAAACTTTTTTGTTTTGTCGGATAAAAGTTTTCTTTAGAAACGAAATAGAGATATAAAATACCTATAATTCTTAGTTGGAAGAAAAAAAATGTGATAAGCCAATCAAAATATATGTCGCTTTTTCAATATTAAGTTTTTATGTTTGGTTTGTTGTTTTTAATTATAAGAGAAAAATTTGAAATTCAAATTCCATTTTAAAGTGAAACTTTTATTTGATCCTCTCAAATTTTTTCGCTCTTCTATCAGCATGTCGCGTTACTACCGTGACGTCAAAGGCCATGACGCTACAAGCCATGACGTCACAAGCTCGTGACGACAAAAATAGGAAAGTTAAAATTTAATATATATGACGAATTATAAAAAAATAATTGTGAGATTTAATTATTCAATTTTTAAATTAATAAAATATAATTTTTAAAATAATTTAAAATGATTCAAATCTTCGATTACTAAACAAATATTGTTCTCAGTTTTTAACATGCGTCTATTGATTTCCCATTTTCCATTTATTAAGTTAAGATTAAAAACGTAATTTTAATGCCCTTAATTGAATAATTTTCTTAAAATTTTCAGTTAAACGACTACGATCCGAAAAAAAGTTTCACATGCATCGTGGTTTCATAAAACCTCACAATGTTTTTTTTTTATCATGAATGTGGCAAAAATAATAAATTTAGAACGAAATTTTTTTATATAGTTAAATTAAATACCCATCTAGTGAATAAATGTGCGTTTAAAAAGAAATTAGTTTATATTGCAAAATTGAAGGATATTTTCTTAGGTGGGGAATTTAATTTCTCTTATTTATTTCTTATTTTTAAGCCTGTTTTGTTCAAAAACTTCGTGTCACATCCTAGTAGGGGAGGGGGGGGCTAACTTAAATATAAAATTTCAACCTCCTAGCTCTTTTCGTTCTTGAGATATTTTGTTCAAAGACAGACACACAGACAAACTATGTTGAGGAACCCACTTTTTTGGGTTCAGGGGTCCTCAAAACGAGTATTGGCATTGAAATCTCGACATTGAACTTTTGACATGACAAAGACTCAAAGTTGAGATTTAGCCAATTTCGGAAGGTCAAAAGTCTCTTATTTTTCTTTTTTTTCCCTTTTTTTTAATTCTTCCTTCAATTTTCTAATTTTTAGACAAAGCTACAGATTTCCCTGCTAGACCTAATTTGAAGAAATTTAAAATATAAATAGATACTATCGAAAACCCGATAACTTTGATATACAATTTCATTTTGGAGCAAAAAAAAAACTTTTTGAGAGGTCGGCAAATTTGTCCTATCTTGACTGAAGCTTAATGAGTGATGCCGAGAGAATTGAGGAGTTTCGGTCTATTGCTAAAAGACTATTCTGACTATTTTGCACCCTGATGACGTCATGTATAAATCTAGTAATATAAGCAATTTTCATCCCTAATAGAATCAAATTTTTTAGGATAGATCGAATCAGATACAAATAGATTAACGTCAATAAGAATAAGTGCTACCAACACAAAAAAGATACAAACCATGGGCGTACCCAGCAAGGGACAGGGGGCAGCTGCCCCCCCCCTAGGAGCAAGAAAAAATTAAATGTTTATAAAGTGATGAAACGAAACAAAATTAGGTAGGGCGATAGCGACGGGGAATGATTTTTTTGTTAAGACTTTAATTCGAAGGCTTTTCCCCTCTATATAAAAAGCTATGTCACAATCTGGACGGCCATGATCTGCCCCCCCCCCCCCCCTGGACGACCATGATATGCCCCCCTAGATTTGATCCTGGATACGCCCTTGATACAAACCCTAAAATTTGGAGAGGAACTTCAAAACCCTTTATATATTATATACCGGTATATATTACTTACATAGGTAACAGAAAGTAAAAATCAAGATAATTTATATATATTATATTATTCACAAAATAGACCATTTAATTAAACATTTCACTGGGGATTTACAGTATAAATTGAATTGTGACAATTATATATCACATGGAGAAAGTAAAATAGAAGTGCATTATACGTTGAAATTAATTGGGTTTGATATGCATTTTATTCACTATCAATTTCAATGAAAGCTTAAATGTAGTGGGCTTTTAGATTAAATTAAATTCTAATTTTATTTCAACGTTCTTCAAAGTGATAGTGTCTGCCCTCAGGTAGTGAATCAAATTAAAAATTATAAAATTTTCTTTTTGGCTTTCAAAGAACTAATTTTTATAAATTTCTAACCAATAATAATAATTTTTATAAAGTTAATGATAATAAATGACGAGCCCGGAGTCCATCGGTTGTTCGTTAATTTGTTCACCTTTAATGGTTTCTTAACGATGATTTAAAGAAAACGGTAGTAAAAAAAAAAAGAAAAAGAAGAAAGACATTTATTAAGCTTTTTTTTCTCTAAATTAGTCTTGAATACCCTTTTAACAGTAAATTACTCTATTAAGTACTCTCTAGAATATATAGATATATCAGTTAAGTATTAACGATTCTATCCGATTTTATTTAAATTTTTCTTCTTTTTTTACTTTCTCATACCTAAGTATATATGTAATATAGGCTATATATAGTATATAAAGTATTGGATTCATGTCAAAAATTCGATGTCGAGATTTTGATGGATATACACGTTTTGAGGTCCTCTGAATCCAAAAAAGTGGTTTTCGCGACATGGTGTGTGTGTTCAATTTTAAGCATGAAGGAATTGAGCTAGGAGGTTGAAATTTTATATTTAAGTTTTGTACTCTCCTGAACCGTGAAAATAAGCTTTTAAACAAAATCGGCCAAAGAGTATTTTTCAGTTTTTTTCGATTTTCTCAAAATTCGCTCCAACGATTTTTTTTTTTTTTAATTCAAAAATCAATTATTTTTTAGATGCTCTTTAAAATGTATATTCTCATTTTGCCATTGAAATATTCTGAAGACCACTTTACTCTTGTACTTCATAAAGAAGATAGGAGAAATGGTTGCCATGGTAACAAAATATAAATATTTATATTCATACTTATAAATTTAACATCTTGAATTATGGCTTAAATAGAAATGCCTGAACCCATAATAGATAATATTATATTACAACGGTTATCGTCAAAGTCTTAAATGGCCTAAGTTGCCGAAAAGGCTGTGTGAATGTGTGTGCGAGTGTGAGTGTGAATGAGAAAAAAGTGTGAATGATATTTGAAAAAAAAAAAAACATCTTGAATTCTGATATATTGACGGAAACTAAATACATGTCGACACAAAAAATCTGGTGTGACAAGCACAGAACACAACTTTCGATTACCGAAGGTAAGAAAGAGAACGTTGTGTGCTGTGCGACAGGCACACCAGATTTTTTTTAGATGATCTTTAAAATGTATATTCTCATTTTGCCCCCAAAATTATTTGAAGCACACTTTACTCTTGTACTTCATAAGAAAGATAGAAGAAATGGTTGCTTCCCATGTTTATAAATTATACATCTTGAATTTTAATATATCGGCGGAAACTAAATATATCTCTACACAAAAAATCTGGCTGTGACAAGCACAGAACAGATTACCGAAGGTAAGAGAAAGTTGTGTGCTGTGCGACCAGTCCCACCAGTTATACTTTTTCATGTTATTTCAAAGATAATTCAGTTGGGAGCTGAGTAGTTCCGTACTACAGCCGAGAAAAAAAAGAATGATTCAAACTTTGAGAGTCGCTTAGTAATGGTCTGACTCAAGAGAAATTTTGTACGGCCTGTTTTTATGTTGATTAAAACAAGATTAACGAGATTAAAGAATGAAAACTTGAACTTTTAGAAAATAATCTCTACACAAGAGCCATTCTTATGGAATCTTTAGATTTTTTAAATTTAATCTTCGAGATATATAAAAAATATAAGAAAATGTATTGGATTATGTCAACGATTCGAGGCCGATCGCACTCTTCACGTTGAGGTCCCCCCCCGGGCCGGGGCGGGGGGGGGGGGGGGGGGGGGGGGGGGGGGGGGGGGGGGGGGGGGGGGGGGGGGGGGGGGGGGGGGGGGGGGGGGGGGGGGGGGGGGGGGGGGGGGGGGGGGGGGGGGGGGGGGGGGGGGGGGGGGGGGGGGGGGGGGGGGGGGGGGGGGGGGGGGGGGGGGGGGGGGGGGGGGGGGGGGGGGGGGGGGGGGGGGGGGGGGGGGGGGGGGGGGGGGGGGGGGGGGGGGGGGGGGGGGGGGGGGGGGGGGGGGGGGGTGTGTGTGTTCAATTTTAAGCATGAAGGAATTGAGCTAGGAGGTTGAAATTTTATATTTAAGTTAAATACCTCCCGTGACCGGAAAAATAAGCTTTTAATCAAAATCGGCCTAAGAGTACTAGTACTTTACTGATGTACTTTTTCAGTTTTTTTCGATTTTCTCAAAATTCGCTCTAACGATTTTGATTAAAATTCAAAAATCAATTATTTTTTAGGTGCTCTTTCAAATGTATATTCTCGTTTTGCCCTCAAAATTGTTTGAAGCACACTTTACTCTTGTGCTTCATAGGAAAGATACGAGAAATGGTTGCCATGGTAACAAAATATAAATATTTTCCCATACTTATAAATTTTACATCTGAATTCAAATATTCCCTACTGCCGGGAACTAAATACATGTTGACACAAAAAATCTGGGTGACAAGCACAGAACACAACTTTCGATTACCGAAGGTAAGAGAAAGTTGTGTCTGTGCGCCAGTCACACCCAGTTTTTTTAAATTTAATCTTCGAGATAATATAAAAAAAATATTCCCAAATTTTATCTAATGATCTTTTTTATAATTTTGCCAATTAAATAAGGGAGATGTTTTAAAAATAAAACTCTAAAATAATTTTATAATAACGATAATGAAAATGGATAATTTTAACTTAGATTAATTAATTTTTTGGGATAAATAAAATACACTCCCCTGGGGCCGAGTTAGTGACAATGTCACTAATGATAACCTTTAAGGGTAGGTTCAGATCACAGAGTTTAATTTATTATTTTTATAAACTTTTACATTCCAAACGTAACTTATTATTAATCAACGATATATTGGGGGGTCCAGGTATATTTTTTATACCATTTGGTATCCAAATGATTTAAATAAATTTATCGGACTACCTGGGGTCCGAACCCACTCCCCTTGGCTTTTAGATTATCAATACTGACAACATCTCTAACCTCTCGGGCACTACTCACAAAATATTTTAATTATAATTCATATTCTTAAAAAATTATGGTTATTTTTTAAGCATATAAATTATAATTTAATATATAATGTAGTAGACCTGATGGTCCAATAAAATAGACCGAAAAGTTGTGATTTGAGAGTTCCATCCGAGAAATATTAAGTTATAGATATTATTGGGTCACCTTTAAATAAATTCCTATTTTCCTATAATTTATTTAATTTTTTATTCAAATTAAATGTGAAATTCATTTCCATCAAATATCATTCATTTATAATTTAATTTCAAAGAGAAAATATGGAAACATTTCATCATTTGATTTATTTTGTTAATGTATTGTAAAATATAAAATAACGAGTATTATTCTAATATAATTCAATTAAAAGGATGGAAAATTAATGTCTATTTAATTATAAATAATAACAATAACTTAATGGAAGAAAATAATAAAATTTTGATTGTCTTATAAAAAATCTGGTGGACTGGTCGCACAGCACACAGCTTGGTCCGACCCTTCGGTAAGAGAAAGTTGTATACCGTGCTTATCACACCAAATTTTTTGTGCCCAGAGCACCTAAGTTCCTAACTTGACAACGCGATTGATAGTTAGCTGCTTCCACATCAGTAATGTGTACTTCAAACAATTTTGAGGGCAAAATGAGAATATACTTTTTAAATAATATCTAAAAAATAGTTGAGTTAGATTTGTTGAGTTGAGTTAGTCAATAGTTTTATGAGTTTTAATCAAAATCTTTTGAGAAAATCGAAAAAAAACTGAAAAAGAACATTAGTAAAGTACTAGTACTTTTTGACCGATTTTGTTTAAAAGTTTATTTTCACCCCTTAGGGGGAACGCTAACTCAAATATAAAATTTCAACCTCCTAGCTCTTTTCGTTCCTGAGATATTTTGTTCAAATTCTTTACTGATGTACTTTTTCAGTTTTTTTCGATTTCCTCAAAATTCGCTCCAACGATTTTGTTTAAAATTCATAAATTAACTATTTTTTAGATGGTCTTTAAAAAGTATATCAGTGAAATTTTTTGTGGAAATCGTTTGAAATACACTTTACTGATGTGGAAGCATTCGTAGCTCAGCGCCATCTATGAATGGTCAAGTTTGGAACTAAAGTGCTAAGAGCAACTAAATAGATCTCGACACAAAAAATCTGGCGTGAACAGCACGGTGCACAGCTTTTTCTTACCGAACGGTAAGAGAAAGTTGTGTGATGTGCGCCAGTCACACCAGATTTTTTACTTTCTCTTACCCTATATATGAAATATATAGTGAGAGAAAGTATTTTTTAAATGGAAAAAATCTGGTATGACTGGTCGCACAGCACACAACTTTCTCTTACCCTTCGGCAAGAGAAAGTTGTGTTCTGTGCTTGTCACACCAGATTTTTTGTGACGAGATATATTTAGTTTCCGACAGTACGGTACATTCGAATTTCAAGATGTAAAATTTATAAGTATGGGAAAATATTTATATTTTGTTACTAGGCAAATATTTCTCCTATCTTTTCTATGGATTACATGAGTAAAGTGATCTTCAGAAGATTTCAATCGCAAAATAAGAATATACATTTTAAAGAGCATCTAAAATATAATTGATTTATGAATTTAAAAAAAAATCGTTGGAGCCAATTTTGAGAAAATAAAAAAAAACTGAAAAAATACATCAGTAAAGTACTACTACTTTTTGGCCAATTTTGTTTAAAAGCTTATTTCTACGCCTCAGGTGGGTGCCTAACTTAAATATAAAATTTCAACCTCCTAGCTCAATTCCTTCATGCTTTAAATTGAACCCAGACAGACAGACAGACCATGTCGCGAAAACCACTTTTTTGGTTTCAGGGGGACCTCAAAACGTGTATATCCATCAAAATCTCGACATCGAATTTTTGACATGAATCCAATAAGATTACTTTCTCTCTATATATATTAACATATATAGAGGTAAGAGAAAGTAAAAAAAAATTAGAAAAGCAGTTTATGCCGTTTATGCTGTGCGGTTAGTCACACCAAATGTTTATATTAATATTTTCAATTTCAACATGACTATTAAATTTTAAGTTCTATATTTGAAATACAGGATGTCATCTCATTTGTCTCGTATATCTCCCTCTCTTGAGACTAACTTTATATGTTGTATGTTATGTATATCCAACCTACGAATCTATTTTCCATATCTCTCTCTCTCTTTCCTCTTCTTATGGATAAATTTCCTACTTTTGAATTTATAAATTATTCACTTTCGATGCTATAAATATAATTATAAGCCATAATAAACAATTCAACAGTTCTCGGAGTTCTGTCCGACTTATCTCTCTTCTCTTCTCCCTAAGAGAATTACTTGATACGGAAAATTTATTTCTAAATTGAGTAAAAAATTTAGTAAGTTATTTAATTAAAAAAAAAAAATAATAAAATAAAAAAATTAATTTAATAAATAATAATAAATAAAAAATCTGGTGTGACTGGCGCACAGCACACAACTTTCTCTTACCTTCGGTAATCGAAAGTTGTGTACTGTGCTTGTCACACCAGATTTTTTGTGTCGACATGTATTTAGTTTCCGACAGTAGGGTACATTCGATTTTCAAGATGTAAAATTTATAAGTATGGGAAAATATTTATATTTTGTTACCATGGCAACCATTTCTCCTATCTTCCCTATGAAATGCAAGAGTAAAGTGGTCTTCAGAAGATTTCAATTGCAAAATGAGAATATACATTTTAAAGAGCATCTAAAAAATAATTGATTTTTGAATTTTAAAAAAAATCGTTGGAGCAAATTTTGAGAAAATCGAAAAAAACTGAAAAAGTACATCAGTAAAGTACTAGTACTCTTTGACCGATTTTGATTAAAAGCTTATTTTTCCGGTCCCGGGGGTGTTTAACTTAAATATAAAATTTCAACCTCGTAGCTCAATTCCTTCATGCTTAAAATTGAACACAGACCACCACCCACCACACCCACCCACACACACACACACACACAGACAGACCATGTCGCGAAAACCACTTTTTTGGATTCAGGGGACCTCAAAACGTGAAGATCCATCAAAATCTCGACATCGAATTTTTGACATGAATCCAATACTATATTAACATATATATAGAGGTAAGAGAAAGTAAAAATTTCAGCCTCCTAGCTCAATTCCTTCATGCTTTAAATTGAACACAGACAGACACACAGACAGACCATGTCGCGAAAACCATTTTATTATATTATTAGATTTGAAGATGAATCTTTATTAGGGTTAAAAGAAGAGATTTTTTACTTTCTCTTACCCTATACCGGGTGTCCCAGGTGTGACACGCACCTCATTGTTGGGATCGAAAGAGAAAAATTTTCTGAGCCCAAAAATCCATGTTTAAAATTTTTTGATTAAGTAGTTAATTAGTAATTAATTGATAAAAGTGACCAATCAGGAGCGCGCTACAGAAGAATAGAAAATAAGTGGGATAGTAGTAGATAAATGACAGAGAAGCTTCACGTAAATTGTTTTGGTTAATTTTTAAAATAATAATTATTATTATTGAAATAATAATTGAAAAAAAAAAATTATTATTATTTTAATAATTAACCAAAAGAATTCGTCTGAAGCTTTCTTGTCATTAATCCTAAGTCTTTAATTGTTGTATTTCAAAAATTATTATTATTATTTCATTCATTAACCAAAACAATTACGCTGAAACTTCTCTGTCATTTATTTTGAGATTATTATTTTTGTACTTCAATAATAATTATTATTATTTTATTAATTAACCAAAACAATTTACGTGAAGCTTCTCTGTCATTTATCTACTACTATCCCACTTATTTTCTATTCTTCTGTAGCGCGCTCCTGATTGGTCACTTTTATTAATTAATTACTAATTAACTACTTAATCAAAAAATTTCAAACATGGATTTTTGGGCTCAGAATATTTTTCTCTTTCGATCCTAACAATGGGGTGCGTGTCACACCTGGAACACCCTGTATATGAAATATATATATAGAGAAAGTATTTTAATTTAAGAGCATCTCCTTAAAAAAGGTTGAGAGACAATTGATTAAAATTTGTAAAATTGATCTTGGTGGCCCATATTCGCCCCTCCCTTAGACTAGTCCGCGCCTCCCTAGGGAGGAAAACGCTGGTATAAGGGTATTGTATGGCTGGTGGAATTTGTATCAGGAATGAAAGTTAGAAGAAAACGCAACCAGAATTTTTTCTTTAAAAATGTATTTTAACAGCTTACGTATCGGCCTTGGTTAAAGCCATCCTCGGATGACCACTAACAGCTCAGAGCATGACTTTGACCAAAGCCGAAACGTCAGCTGTTAAAATATATTTTTAAAGAAAAAATTCTGGCTTCGTTTTTTCTAACTTTCATTCCTGAAGAAAAATATTTTTCTCAAATCTTATTTTCACGCCCTAGGGGGGTGCCTAACTTAAATATAAAATTTCAACCTCCTAGCTCAATTTCCAAACAGACACACAGACAGACCATGTCGCGAAAAACATTTTTTTGGATTCAGGGGACCTCAAAACGTGTATATCCATCAAAGTCTTGACATTGAATTTTTGAAATGAATCCAATACTTTCTCTATATATATATATATGTATATTAACTTATACATATAGGTAAGAGAAAGTAAAAATTCAAATCCGAATTTAGATTAGTTCTATATACAAAAAGATGCGGTAACTCACCCCAGTAAAATTCTAAGTGGACTAATCATATCTTACTTTTCTACCTAATGAAAAAAAATCCCTACAAACTTCTGCAAGGGATTCGATGGGTTTCTAAGTTAGCCAGTGTTATTATTATCTGTTTATGAGAGTTTCGAAATCTTCAAAAATTAATTCCACCCCAGTAATAAGAAATTTTAGAATGACATTAAAATGTTTCTATCCTACTATACTATTTGCTAAATATTGAATATAAATTTTAACTCAAACGGAATGCACTTATTTTTTAATAAAAGTATTAAAAAACATTAATATATGTATTATTATTATAGGGGATGGGGGATTAGCCCCCCTGGTTAATGCCTTCATACCTTCCGCCCCCCCCCCCTTAAGGAAATACCAGCCTTCACCGCGAAATTAGTTTCAAAATAATTTAAATACATTTATAAATTGATTTTTTATTTTATTTTAATTTTCAACCCTTAATCCACCCCTGTGTAAAAGTATATTAAAGAAATTTGATTAAAAAATATAGGCCATATAGAAAGAATATAATAGTAGTAAATAATGGTGACTTAAGAAAATAATTAAAAATGCCCTTGGACCCCCAATATGTACAATATGTATAGGCCTATTATTAATTAATAACGGTTATCGTTAAAGTCTTAAATGGCCTTAGTTACCGAAAAAAAAATGTGTGAATGTATGCGTGAGTGTGAATGGGAAAAAAGTGTTTGTGTTTAAAAAAAAAAAAAGATAAAAAATAAACTAATTTTTTTTTCAATGACACCTAAACTCCCCCTCCCCCTTTCAACAGCTTATATTCACCCCCTACCCTTAGTGAAATACAATATATTTAATTTCATATTCAAAAGAATCGGTTTTTGCAGTCAAATTATTTGTTTCTATCATTTTTTTTTTTCAACGATAAAATGCATAATAATTACCTTTAATAAGACGCTCAAGAGGGTGTTCTGGTTGACGGGGTGGTCAGGGTGTGTTACACTATATTAATTATTCACTTAGATTCACTTTAAACACAATTAAAAAAGAGATCAAGTAGCAGGCGCGCCTGCCATCAGGCCACACACTGGACTGAACGAGAATCTCGACTCTCTCTCTGTTTGTATAGGAAAAAAACAGATGAAAATAACAATTCCCTTTTTATTAAAAGTAAAAAAATACCTTTTGCTCTAATCTAACTTTATTTATAACTGGAAAAGAATGTCAACAAGTGATTTGGAATATTCCAAGGCCTTTCTTAAATAATCAACCCTTCATCCCCCCCCCCCCCTCTAATCAAAAAAATAATCAACGCTATTTATTGAATGTTTTCTATTTATTTGGCTTTGATTTAGCTAAAAAAAAATTAAAAAAAAAAACAAAACATTTTTTTTCAATTTTTCAACCCCTAATCGAATCTTTTTTTTTTAAACACTCACACTTTTTTCCCATTAACTCTTGATAATTTGTGTAGGTTATGAAATACTTGTATTAAATTTCAACAAATAGAATATAATAGTGTATTGAATATATAAATTTGAAATAAATAAAATTAATATTTTCTTGAGTTTATATTAAATACTACTAAACAATAGTTATGTCGGTGTTCATAATTAGGGCCTAAACGCAGCAATTAATATCTCAAACGTATACGATGTCTTGCACTTGACGCATAAATGCAAAATTGTTCTTTTCAAATTAAGTATTACGAAACCACGTGTTAGGTACATAAATCATTTTGGCAAAATGAAAATTATGCATTGAAATATTGTAAAAATAATTTTATGCTTTTACATTAAATATAAATTTTTTTAGGACATATTTCATAAAAAATACTATTAATTATAGCATTTGAAACAATATTCCGTGCTTAAGACAATTTTGAGTTTTTTGGCACTTGACACACTATTGCATCACAGGGTCCATATATATGTTGGGGTCCAGGCATTCTTATTTAAGCCATTTGAAATAATAAATAAAATAATTAACCAATGCTATCGCCTTGGGCGAGCTTCGCGTCTAGTCAGAAAAAAATTAAAACCCTGAAAAACTTCCCTGGATCCGCCTTTGGGTTTTACACATAGTATAATTTTCTGATGAGTCTTACTTTGGCCAGTGGTTTCCAAACTTTATGTTACAACGCCTTTCTTAAAAATATTTAATCGTATGACGCCCCCCCACCCTCTCTAGCCTCTACTGATGGTTCCACTGCGGCTCATCGAGTATTTAATTAAGGAAATTCTCCGTCCCAGAATCTTCTAAATTTTATTATTTTATTTATAAAATACAAATTTGGAAAATTGATCTTGGTGGCCAATATTCGCGCCTCCCCTTAGACTAGTCCGCGCCTCCCCCGACGCAACACAAAACTTCCGACCCCAAGCACAAAACTTGCTCTTCCCTTCGGAAATTTAATGTTGTGTTCTGCGCTTATCACACCAGGTTTTTGTGTCGATATATATTTAGTTTCCGGTAGTAAAAGATGACTGTATATTTCATATTTTTATAGGGTAAGAGAAAGTAAAAATAATTTTGTTTTGAGTATGAATTACCCAAGCAAAGAGTGCTCTATCTTCTGCTCTCTTTAGTCCACCCTCTAGCAAAAAAAAAAAAAAAAAAAAAAAACAATATTTAACATCGATTTGTCACTAAACAAATTGAAAGAGACAGGTGAATTTTATTAGTCGAATTACACTGTGCAACAAAATGAAACTTTTTTTCTGGCCCCGAGAAAATTCCTTCAGATTCTTAAGTAAAATGACCTCCTGAATCCAGATATGACCTCCGTTTTCCCCCAGCACGTACCGTTTTCGGGGGTAGCTCCCTACTTATTTCCACCCCTTTTCGTTAATTATAGGGCCACGAAAAAAATTTGGAGGGAAGAAAAGGAATATTTTAGCCTTAACATTTCTTCAGAAGGTCTAGAGAAGTGAAAAGTTAAAAAACATTAACATTTGGATCCAAGGGGGGATGTGGGGGAGGATTTTGTCCCTTAAAATGCAAAAAAATCATTAAAAATGTTCGATTTTTTCTTTCCCTTTCACTGATTTTCTACATATTCCAGCTGACAGACCCACCTCACCCTTCCGTAAACATCCCTCAACTAAAAAAAAATATATTGGATAAAGCGGATGGGCTGTGGGCGATTGCAAAGCCCTTGCAAGAAGATGGAAGATTCACAGCTCACTTGGTAAAATTGGCAAATATGCGGCTAACTTTCACTTTTTTGGGCTGATCTTTACAAATTTTAAGTTAAATATACGGATTCTTCTCTGTCCTTCAATATTTCCATATTTTATCTAAAGGGGTAGAAATTATTTCTTGTCAATAATTGAAAAAAAATTCTTCTTGCAAGGGCTTCGGAATCGCCCACACCCCACCTGCTTTGTCCTATATATTTTTTTTTTAGTTGAGGGATGTTTAAGGAAGGGTGAGGTGGGTCTGTCAGCTGAAATATGTAGAAAATCAGTGAAAAAAATTGGGAAAAATCAGAAAAAAATTGATCATTTTTAATGATTTTTTTTTGCATTTTAAGGGACAAAATCCTCCCCCACATCCCCCCTTGAATCCAAATGTTAATGTTTTTTAACTTTTCACTTCTCTAGACCTTCTGAAGAAATGTTAAGGCTAAAATATTCCTTTTCATCCCTCCAAATTTTTTTCGTGGCCCTATAATTAACGAAAAGGGGCGGAAATAAGTAGGGGCTCCCCCCGAAAACGGTACTTGCTGGGGAAAACGAAGGTCATATTTGGATTCAGGAGATCATTTTACTTAAGAATGTGAAGGAATTTTCTCGGGGCTTTTTTTTCTTGTTGCACAGTGTTATCAACAATTTCCTTTCCGTAAAATTTAGTACATTCTGTATACTGTATATAGAGACACAAGGTATTGGATTAAAAAAAAATAATAGGCGCTGGTCATAGTCGCCTGTCTAGTCTTTTTATCCATTTAAGATACAGACATCGGACCAGCGATTATCCACACTCTAAGATTGTTCTTATAAAGAAATGAAATATTTAATCAATACAAAATAAACAAGAAAGTTAAAAATTATTTTAAAAAATTTGTAATTCGTCATTTTAAAAGAAAACTCTAAGATACTAGAAAAATAGATTTTTTCTTAAATTCTTAATAAAGTCTTTCGATTATATTACTTTCTCTTTCATATGTATATAGGCCTTTATAGAAAAAGTATTGGATTCATGTCAAAAATTCGATGTCTAGATTTTGATGCAAATACACTTTTTGAGTTCTATTGAGTCCCGCAAAATGTCTGTGACCAAATAAAGTATGTATCCCAAATAAATCATCTTTTTTTAATGCAACTGAAGGAGGAAGAGACAAGACTTCCGACAGCTAAGCATTTTGGTTGCCTAAAGCTCAAGGCTCCACTCTCGAACATATCAGCAGGCACTTTTTGACGCCGACTGTACAGTAAGTTTCAATATAAACCGCCACCCTTTAGAGAATAGAGCCTTGAAGTTAGACAACCAGAAGGCTTAGAAAAATAAATAAATAAACTTATTTTAATTTTGCAGTGGAAATAATATTTTTTGAGACAACAATTACGGCAACTAAGCGCTCTGGTTGTCTAACTGCGTGGCGGTTAATATTGAAACTGAATGTACTTTTTAAATTATTAGATTTGAAGATGAATCTTTATTAGGGTTAAAAGAAGAGATTTTTTACTTTCTCTTACCCTATACCGGGTGTCCCAGGTGTCACGCACCCCATTGTTGGGATCGAAAGAGAAAAAATTCTGAGCTCAAAAATCCATGTTTCAAATTTTTTGATTAAGTAGTTAATTAGTAATTAATTGATAAAAGTGACCAATCAGGAGCGCGCTACAGAAGAATAGAAAATAAGTGGGATAGTAGTAGATAAATGACAGAGAAGCTTCACGTAAATTGTTTTGGTTAATTAATAAAATAATAATAATTATTATTGAAGTACAAAAA
>JAKCPI010003704.1:0-21034 GCA_023213315.1 Euborellia annulipes | reverse complement strand
ATCACGCCTGGTCATTATTTATGACAAAATTTTGATTTGATGTTGGTGGGCCGGTGTCAAGATTGTGTAAAAATTTAATCTAGTATCTACTTATTGATTCACGGTTGTTTTAATTCTTTTTCCTATTTTATTTTCAAGGGCGTTAAAATTAATAGCTTATTAATTCTAGTGTAAGGGACTTATAACAAAAAAAAAAAAAAAATGGGTTCACAAAACCTCTAGGCAGGTAATAAAAAAAAAAACGAGCCGAAAAAAAACACCTTGAGAAAGAAAGAGAGAGAGAGAGGGAAAAAATTAATTTACTATCGGGATATTTTTCCTTAAATGAGGATGCTGACTGAAGAAGAAGAAGAAGAGGAGTGGGAGAGATAGAAACTGATTACAAATTCATTCGGACTTCTTTTTTTTAATTCCTATAGGCCATGAGATTTAAATTGAGTTCCACTTCCCAATTCAAATTTAATTAGAGGGAAAAAAAAATCTACTGGAATTTCTGGAATAGCGTTTTTTATAAATATATATATTGATATCAATTAGAATTTATAATTTATTAACTAGGAATATATATAATAATAAAATATAACAATAAATATCTATATCGTCTGTCAAGCTCTGTTCGACCAGTTTTTTGAAATTTTACAGTCTTATTAGGACGTTATGGAGTGTCCAGGGTCCCCAAATTCTTAGATGGGGAGGCGCAAAAATTCCAAAAATTCAAAATTTGCCCATTGGAAAGCATTGAGTTTTGTCTTGCCTTATGAAAAATTAAAGCCAATTAAGTGAAATAATTTAATCTCTCAAATGAAAAAAAAAAAAATAAATTGTTATATAATTAAAGTTTTATTATTTTTGGTCTTAAGGGGCTCGCTGTTGTAGTGACACCCTATGTCACTATGGCTTATACAAAGAAGATCCCTGTTCAAATCCTGGGTGTGAGGGATTTTTCATTAAATAAAAATATTTATTTAATGTAAACAAATCCTCAAGCAGGCACTAGATTGTAATATTGGATCTCACCACAATAGCCCCCTGGCAACTCTACGAGGAGAGGGAGTTGCTGTGACATCCCGTCCTGTGGAAGGAACGTAAAGAAGATTCCCTCTCAGTGAAGCATTCTTCGAAAGGAGTCGATGCTGAGGGGAGTTCCTCCTCAACTAGAACATCCTCCATAGCATAGAAGGGGTTGGAAAAAAGGAACACGGGTGGAACCAGGAATAAGGATTAGTCCACTAGCTAGAAATGAACGCAAGAGGTGGAGCTAGAGATAGGAAATAATTGTAACTTCCCGGGGTGCCGGTAGATGGTTACGGCCAGAGGCCGGTTGGGTTTGAGATGTGTGTCTTCGTGCACGGAAGCATCTCGGGTAAATTTAGTTTAGTTTTAGTCTACCAGTACCTTGAAAACAATTTATGAATTCTAATTTCGATCTTCAGCATGTCCTTAAATAAGCAATATTAGTCAAATTATATACACGTAAATCTATATACTAGTATTACTACGCAGACAGCTTGGAATATTGCAGTAATATTGCTAATCTTGCTCAATAATGATAAAATTGCAGCAACATTGCTGCAATATTGTTATATCAAACAGCGACATTGCAGCAATATTCCTGCAATATTGAAAAGAGGTGGTCATAAGAATATTGCAGCAATGTCGTTGCAATATTTCTATGTCCGCCTAGCTTGGAATATTGGAGCCGCTATATTGCCAATATTTTGAAAGATTTCTCTATATTAACTAAAGTTGTGTGGAAAGGAGTCAGCCAAGGAAAATAAAAATCAATACAGAATAAATTGATTTTTATTTTCCTTGGCTGACTCCTTTCCACACAACTTTAGTTAATACTCACAGTCTATATTAATATTTTGCAAGATTCCAGCAATATTTGGCTTTATATGCCTGATTCGTAATGTTTCTGCAATATTCAAAGCTGTCAGGGTAACTACTACTGCCCGATTTGAACCCCCCTCTGTAACTTAAAAAAAAAATTTATTTAAGGCTTTTATTTGGCCTCAGAGGCATGTATTCTACTACACAGGCATCATGGTCCCCCGATACAGAATTCAATCAAATATTTATCCATCTCATCAGTAAGAGGGAAAATTAAAAAAAGAAAGGTGTCAATTTATAGAATTTTATCACAGCAAGAAGAATTATTATTAACCAATTTTTTTTTTTTTTTTTTGTTCAAGATCTAATAAAATTGCTCAGGTTCTATGTTGGCAACACCTTTAGGTTTAACAATTCCCTACAATCAAATTATAAAAAGATTTATGAGAAAGAGAGAGATTTTTATCTTCACCTTTTCATCTAAACAAAGAGCATCACCTGTTTAAAAAAAAAACAAAACAAAAAGAGAGAGGGTTGAATTCAAAAGAAAAAAAAAAATAACAATTTTTTTTTTATTACAAAATCTAAAAAAAAGAGGAGAGGAGAGAAAAACACACCGGAAATCATTTCAAGTTCTTTTTCTTCTCATAAATACAAAAAAAATTATCAAGATTTTTGCCATTTGATAAAGAAATAAATAAACAGAATAATAAAATCATTAGGGAAATTGGTTTCTTTTTTTTTTTTTTTCTATGTAAATTTATCATTTTTCCTTGTCAAATGGATTATATACTTTTATTACGTGCCTGTACTCTAATTTTTTTTAAAATTGAGTTCTTTTACATTTTAAGTTTCGGTATATAATTAATTTTGATTATTTAAAAAATTTTTTTTTAAGAGATAATTTCTCAAAAATAAGATTGATTTTCACAGCATTACAGGAGATTAGTGGTCCAGTTCATGCGACGGAACTACTTGAAAATTTTTTACAGTTAAATGGCTATTTTAAATCTTTTTATTATATTCAAAATGAAATTAATATCTTTCTTATATCTCAGGATGGAATAATTACCCGCTTTATCCGACTCTTGACCTTCGGATATCTAGTTATTGAAAAAAAAAATGCCCATGAAAATCCGTCAATTAGTTTCGGAGTTCATATTGCGATACAAACAAGCAGATTTTGTATTTTTTTTATATATGCTAAATAGAAGATGGGCTAAATATAAAAGGAAGTAAAAAAAAAAAATGGAACTAATTAAATCCCACAATTATTATTTTATAATTAATGATATAAATTTATTAAATTAAGCTAAAATAAAGATAAATGGTTGATTTGATAAATAATTAGTTTAATTATTATTTATAAACCTATATATTGATATATATTTATGATAGGGAATATAAAAATACAAAAGTAAAAATTGTAACGTATGAACTCTGTAACTATTTGACGGATTTTTATGAAGTTATTTTTTTTTTTATTCTCTATCTTATTATTATTAAAATCTTTTGGCCTAATTCATAAAACATTTCGTCATGTCAAAAATTTTCTCTCAGAACAAAAAAAAAAAAAATTTGTGGAATATTTGAGAAAAATTTTTTTTTCATTTTTTAGTAAAAATCATTTAGAATGTCTAGAACTAAACATGCCAAAATTTGGCATTAATGAGAACAAAGGGAATCAAAGTTCAAGTTTTAAAGAAAAATATTATTAATCGTTTAAAAGTCTAAATAGCCTCAGATACCGAAAATTATCTATATTATATAATTAATACATCACAACTGGTCTTTTAATCTCTTAAAAATTCCGTAGAATTATTAATTTATATCTTTTAGAGACGTTCTCCATTTTTTTTTTGTTTTTTTTTTTTGACAAGCCGGCTTATGAGGCCCTCTATTAAGTCATCACAGAACGTCGGAGGGGAAAAAAAAAGAAGAAGAAAATCCTCACTCTCACCCTACACCTCTACTGACACCTTGAAGGGAGGCCTCAGGCCCCAGCCCTTTGAAATTAGTTCCGAAGATAAATTAATCTCAGGTCTGTCTGTCTGTGAGTGGGAAATTAAGTGTGGATAATTTATTATTTAATAGATTTTTATACTGATTACTTGAGAAAATAAAAAAATCATAAAATGTTATTGAAATGTATCAAACAAAATATGTATTTAAACTGTATGTAGGGGAGCTTCGCCCCTCATGGATACCTCTCCAGCTGGCTGACCCGCCTGAGGCGGACCATCGCCTTTCCTTAATCAAGTACCGCAATTTTTCACTCATAATCGTTTTAGGCAATTAATAATAAAAATACATTTCTAGCTTATTAAAAAATAACACTATCTAATCCCTTTTTTAAGAAAAATCTATATATAATAAAGCGAAGTTTCCCTGTCTGTCTATCCAATCCCCGATCTCTATAAGGGAAATTTTATTTATTTAAAATTCCCACCGGGAACCCCGTTAATTCACCCGGAGGTGCTTACGTGCACGAAAACAGAATCCTCAAACCCAACCGACCTCTGGTCGTAGCCATCTTACGGGTACCCCGTGAAGTCTAGCCAGTCTTTCTGCGCGTTCATTTTTAGCTAGTGAACTAATCTTTATTTCTGGTTCCACCCTGTTCCTTTTATCCAACCTCTTCTATTCTAGGGAGGATGTCCTAGTTTGAGGGGGTACTCCTTCAGCACCTACCTCCTTTCGAGGGAATGCATCACTGAAAGTGAACCTTTCTTTAAGGTTCCTTCCACAGGAACGGGATGTCACAGTAACTCCCTCTCCTCGTAGAGCTGCCTAGGGGCTATTGTGGCGAGATCCAATATTCCAATCCAGTGCCTGCTTGAGGGTTGAGGATGGTTTTGAGGTTTGGGTGCTTGAGGATTTGTTTTATTTAATGAAAAAATCCCGGGCAAGCCCAGGATTTGAACACCAGAATCTTTTTTGTAGAAGCCACACCCTAGCCCGCTACACCAAGCCTCTAAGAAAAAAAAAATATTTAATTTTTTTTTCATTTAAGAGTATAATTATTTTGTCATTTAACTCACCAGGAAGAATGTCTGGACCTTCAACATAGGTATTTAATCAATAACGGATAACGTAAATGTCTTATATGGCCTGAGTTGCTTAAAAGATAGTGTTAATGTGTGTGTGAGTGGTGAGTGTGAATGAGAAAAAAGTGTGAGTGTTTAAAAAAAAGAAAAAACTCACCAGAACTGTGCAAATTGTAGCTGCTGGTGATAGGTTCAGTCCAAATAAAATATATAAATAATTTATATTTTTATTCATGTGCTGATTCAGGCGAGATTTATATCAATAAAATTGACTTTGCAGCTTCTTCGCCGTAGACGGATGGTTAGTCAAAAAAGAAATTATAAAAACATTGTTTCTATTTTTAATTTAGTTATTATTGGTCAACTGCCTTGTACAAGTATCAGTTTCGATGCATTCTTATCATCCTCAGGACCTATAATAATTTAATGTTACATCAAATTTTTAATATTAGGTTTTATAACATTTCGATTAGCAATATTTTATACTAAATACAGTATAATATTATCAATACACAAATTTGAATTATTTTTGAAAAAGTTAAAATATAAAATTAAATTAATCACATCTGATTCCATTATAAAGCCTATAGTTGGTTTAAATTTGTTAAAAGTTGTAATTACATACCTTTAATACTAAAGAATCTATTTTTGAAATTGTATAATACACCTTGTCATATACTGGACAGTTATTAATAATCACTTAATGGCTATAAAATATATATGGTTTTTAGGATCTAAAAGAAACCTTATTCAATTAGTTACATTCCGATATGAACATTATGATTTACAAAAGGTCAGATTACTATAAATACTTTAATATTTAGAGGAAAATACAATTATTTAGATGTTTGTCAGAGTGTATTTCTTTAATTATCAATGTCAATACTTTTTTGTTAAATACGTCTTTCCATGTAATTAAAATTAGAATTAGATTTTCTTGTCGTTAGATCATTATAAATCAAATCTTATTTGTGTCATGCTTTTTTTACCGAACTCTTATAATATAAATTTATTTTTATTTGAGGTGTACATTGCTTCTGCTCTGGTGACAATTTTTAGGGAATTAATTCAATTTACAGTATATTTAGTTTTTAATTAAATATTTTAACATTTCAAAATAGATTCTTTAGTTATTAAGGTATGTAATTACAACTTTTAACAAATTTAAACCAATTATAGGCTTTATAATGAACAGATGTGATTAATTAATTTTATATTTTAACTTTTTCAAAATAATTCAAATTTGTGTATTGATAATATTATACTGTATTTATATAAAATAATGCTAATCGAAATGTTATAAAACCTAATATTAAAATTGAATGTAACATTAAATTATAGGTCCTGAGGATGATGAATGCATCGAAACTGATACTTGTACAAGGCAGTTGACCAATAATAACTAAATTTAAAATAGAAAACAATGTTTTTATAATTTATTTGACCAACCATCCGTCTACGGCGAAGAAGTTGCAAAGTCAATTTTATTTATATTTTTTAATAAAATAAAATATGTAGACGCCGAAAGTTGGTCAATAAATTATAAAAATGTTTCTATTTTAAATTTATTATCAATTACCTAGTTTTGATGCACTATCACCTTTCAGGACCTATAATGTTATTCAAGTGACATTAGTTTTATAATTTCGATTAGTATTATTTTATATAAATACAGTATAATATTATCAATACACAATATTTTGAAAAAAGTTAAAATATAAAATTAATTAATCACATCTGTTCATTATAAAGCCTATAATTGGTTTAAATTTGTTAAAAAGTTGTAATTACATACCTTAATAACTAAGGAATCTATTTTGAAATGGTGTAAAAATATTTAATTAAAAAATTCAAATATACTAAATTGAATTAATTCTAAAAAATTGTCACCAGAGCGAGCAATGTACACCTTGACAAATAAAAATCTAAATTATATTATAAGAGTTCGGTAAAAAAAAAAAAAGATGACACAAATAAGATTTACTATATAATGATCTAACGACAGAAAATCTAATTTAATTTGAAATTTTTTTTTATGGAAAGACGTTTTAACAAAAGTAATAGACATTGATAATTACATTACATACCCTGACAAACATCTAAATAATTGTATTTTCCTAAATATTAAAGGTAATATTTATAAAAATTTGACCTTTGGTAAATCATAATACCTTCTAAGTATTAAAATGTAACTAATTGAATAAGGTTTCTTTTAGATCCTAAAAACCATATATATTTTATAGGGGGAAAATCCAGTATATGACAAGGTCAATTATACAATTTCAAAATAGATTTCTTTAGTTATTAAGGTATGTAATTACAACTTTTAACAAATTTAAACCAATTATAGGCTTTATAATGAACAGGATGTGATTAATTAATTTGATATTTTAACTTTTCAAAAATAATTCAAATTTGTGTGTATTGATAATATTATACTGTATTTAGAGTATAAAATAATGCTAATCGAAATGTTATAAAACCTAATATTAAAAATTTGAAATGTAACATTGGGAATTATATAGGTCCTGAGGATGATGAATGCATCGAAACTATACTTGTACAAGGCAGTTGACCAATAATAACTAAATTTAAAATAGAAACAATGTTTTTATAATTTATTTGACCAACCATCCGTCTACGGCGAAGAAGCTGCAAAGTCAATTTTATTGATATAAATCTCGCCTGAATCAGCACATGAATAAATATATAAATTATTTATATTATTTGGGCTGAAAAGACCTATCTCCTTTCCAACTACAATTTGCACAGTTCTGGTGAGTTTTTTTCTTTTTTTTTAACACTCACACTTTTTTCTCATTCACACTCACCACTCACACAGACATTCACACAGTCTCTTCGGCAACTCAGGCCATATAAGACATTTACGATATCCGTTATTGATTAAATACCTATATTGGGGGTCCAGACATTCTTCCTGGTGAGTTAAATGACAAAATAATTATATCTCTTAAATGAAAAAAAAATTAAATATTTATTTTTTTTCTTAGAGGCTGGTGTAGCGAGCTAGGGTGTCGGCTTCTACAAAAAAGATTCCTGTTCAAATCCTGGGCTTGCGGGATTTTTTCATTAAATAAAACAAATCCTCAAGCAGGCACTGGATTGGAATATTGGATCTCGCCACAATAGCCCCCAGGCAACTCTACGAGGAGAGGGAGTTACTGTGACATCCCGTCCTGTGGAAGGAACCTTAAAGAAGGTTCACTTTCAGTGATGCATTCCTCGAAAGGAGTAGGTGCTGAGGGAGTACCCCCTCAAACTAGGACATCCTCCCTAGAATAGAAGAGGTTGGATAAAAGGAACAGGGTGGAACCAGAAATAAAGATTAGTTCACTAGCTAAAAATGAACGCGCAGAAAGAGTAGCTAGACTTCACGGGGTACCCGTAGATGGCTACGATCAGAGGTCGGTTGGGTTTGAGGATTCTGTTTTCGTGCACGTAAGCACCTCGGGTAAATTAACGGGGATCCCGATGGGAATTTTAAATAAATAAAATTTCCCTTATAGAGATCGGGGATTGGATAGACAGACGGACACTTCGCTATTATATTTAGATTTTTCTTAAGGGATAAGATAGTGTTATTTTTTAATAAGCTAGAAATGTATTTTTATTATTAATTGCCTAAAACGATTAGAGTGAAAAATTGCGGTACTTGATTAAGAAAAGGCGATGGTCCGCCTCAGGCGGGTCCGAGCCAGCTGGAGAGGTATCCATGAGGGGCGAAGCTCCCCTAAATACAGTTTAAATACATATTTTGTTTGATACATTTCAATAACATTTTATGATTTTTTTTATTTTCTCAAGTAATCAGTATAAAAATCTATTAAATAATAAATTATCCACACTTAATTTCCCACTCACAGACAGACAGACCTGAGATTAATTTATCTTCGGAACTAATTTCAAAGGGCTGGGGCCTGAGGCCTCCCTTCAAGGTGTCAGTAGAGGTGTAGGTGTGAGAGTGAGGATTTTCTTTCTTCTTTTTTTTTTCCCCTCCGACGTTCTGTGATGACTTAATAGAAGGCCTCATAAGCCGCTTGTCAAAAAAAAAACAAAAAATGGAGGACGTCTCTAAAAGATATAAATTAATAATTCTACGGAATTTTAAGAGATTAAAAGACCAGTTGTGATGTAATAATTATATAATATAGATAATTTTCGGTATCTGAGGCTATTTAGACTATTAAACGATTAATAATATTTTTCTTTAAAACTTGAACTTTGATTCCCTTCGTTCTCATTAATGCCAAATTTTGGCATGTTTAGTTCTAGACATTCTAAATGATTTTTACTAAAAAATGAAAAAAATTTTTTCTCAAATATTCCACAAATTTTTTTTTTGTTCTGAGAGAAAATTTTTGACATGACGAAATGTTTTATGAATTAGACCAAAAGATTTTAATAATAATAAGATAGAGAATAAAAAAAATAACTTCATAAAAATCCGTCAATTAGTTACAGAGTTCATACGTTACAATTTTTACTTTTGTATTTTTATATTCCCTATCATAAATATATATCAATATATAGGTTTATAAATAATAATTAAACTAATTATTTATCAAATCAACCATTTATCTTTAGCTTAATTTAATAAATTTATATCATTAATTATAAAATAATAATTGTGGGATTTAATTAGTTCCATTTTTTTTTACTTCCTTTTATATTTAGCCCATCTTCTATTTAGTATATATAAAAAAAATACAAAATCTGCTTGTTTGTATCGCAATATGAACTCCGAAACTAATTGACGGATTTTCATGGGCATTTTTTTTTTCAATAACTAGATATCCGAAGGTCAAGAGTCGGATAAAGCGGGTAATTATTCCATCCTGAGATATAAGAAAGATATTAATTTCATTTTGAATATAATAAAAAGATTTAAAATAGCCATTTAACTGTAAAAAATTTTCAAGTAGTTCCGTCGCATGAACTGGACCACTAATCTCTTGTAATGCTGTGAAAATCAATCTTATTTTTGAGAAATTATCTCTTAAAAAAAAATTTTTTAAATAATCAAAATTAATTATATACCGAAACTTAAAATGTAAAAGAACTCAATTTTAAAAAAAATTAGAGTACAGGCACGTAATAAAAGTATATAATCCATTTGACAAGGAAAAATGATAAATTTACATAGAAAAAAAAAAAAAAAGAAACCAATTTCCCTAATGATTTTATTATTCTGTTTATTTATTTCTTTATCAAATGGCAAAAATCTTGATAATTTTTTTTTTGTATTTATGAGAAGAAAAAGAACTTGAAATGATTTCCGGTGTGTTTTTCTCTCCTCTCCTCTTTTTTTTTAGATTTTGTAATAAAAAAATTATTTTTTTTTTTCTTTTGAATTCAACCCTCTCTCTTTTTGTTTTTTTTTTTTTAAACAGGTGATGCTCTTTGTTTAGATGAAAAGGTGAAGATAAAAATCTCTCTCTTTCTCATAAATCTTTTTATAATTTGATTGTAGGGAATTGTTAAACCTAAAGGTGTTGCCAACATAGAACCTGAGCAATTTTATTAGATCTTGAACAAAAAAAAAAAAAAAAAAAATTGGTTAATAATAATTCTTCTTGCTGTGATAAAATTCTATAAATTGACACCTTTCTTTTTTTAATTTTCCCTCTTACTGATGAGATGGATAAATATTTGATTGAATTCTGTATCGGGGGACCATGATGCCTGTGTAGTAGAATACATGCCTCTGAGGCCAAATAAAAGCCTTAAATAAATTTTTTTTTAAGTTACAGAGGAGGGTTCAAATCGGGCAGTAGTAGTTACCCTGACAGCTTTGAATATTGCAGAAACATTACGAATCAGGCATATAAAGCCAAATATTGCTGGAATCTTGCAAAATATTAATATAGACTGTGAGTATTAACTAAAGTTGTGTGGAAAGGAGTCAGCCAAGGAAAATAAAAATCAATTTATTCTGTATTGATTTTTATTTTCCTTGGCTGACTCCTTTCCACACAACTTTAGTTAATATAGAGAAATCTTTCAAAATATTGGCAATATAGCGGCTCCAATATTCCAAGCTAGGCGGACATAGAAATATTGCAACGACATTGCTGCAATATTCTTATGACCACCTCTTTTCAATATTGCAGGAATATTGCTGCAATGTCGCTGTTTGATATAACAATATTGCAGCAATGTTGCTGCAATTTTATCATTATTGAGCAAGATTAGCAATATTACTGCAATATTCCAAGCTGTCTGCGTAGTAATACTAGTATATAGATTTACGTGTATATAATTTGACTAATATCTTATTTAAAGACATGCTGAAGATCGAAATTAGAATTCATAAATTGTTTCAAGGTACTGGTAGACTAAAACTAAACTAAATTTACCCGAGATGCTTCCGTGCACGAAGACACACATCTCAAACCCAACCGGCCTCTGGCCGTAACCATCTACCGGCACCCCGGGAAGTTACAATTATTTCCTATCTCTAGCTCCACCTCTTGCGTTCATTTCTAGCTAGTGGACTAATCCTTATTCCTGGTTCCACCCGGTTCCTTTTTTCCAACCCCTTCTATGCTATGGAGGATGTTCTAGTTGAGGAGGAACTCCCTCAGCACCGACTCCTTTCGAAGAATGCTTCACTGAGAGGGAATCTTCTTTACGTTCCTTCCACAGGACGGGATGCCACAGCAACTCCCTCTCCTCGTAGAGTTGCCAGGGGGCTATTGTGGTGAGATCCAATATTACAATCCAGTGCCTGCTTGAGGATTTGTTTACATTAAATAAATATTTTTATTTAATGAAAAATCCCTCACACCCAGGATTTGAACAGGGATCTTCTTTGTATAAGCCATAGTGACATAGGGTGTCACTACAACAGCGAGCCCCCTTAAGACCAAAAAAAATAATAAAACTTTAATTATATAACAATTTTTTTTTTTTTTCATTTGAGAGATTAAATTATTTCAATTAATTGGCTTTAATTTTTCATAAGGCAAGACAAAACTCAATGCTTTCCAATGGGCAAATTTTGAATTTTTGGAATTTTTTGCGCCTCCCCATCTAAGAATTTGGGGACCCTGGACACTCCATAACGTCCTAATAAGACTGTAAAATTTCAAAAAACTGGTCGAACAGAGCTTGACAGACGATATAGATATTTATTGTTATATTTTATTATATATATATATTCCTAGTTAATAAATTATAAATTCTAATTGATATCAATATATATATTTATAAAAAACGCTATTCCAGAAATTCCAGTAGATTTTTTTTTTCCCTCTAATTAAATTTGAATTGGGAAGTGGAACTCAATTTAAATCTCATAGGCTAGTTAAAAAAAAAAAAAATTCCGAATGAATTTGTAATCAGTTTCTATCTCTCTCCCTCCTCTTCTTCTTCTTCTTCTTCTTCAGTAGTCAGCATCCTCATTTAAGGAAAAATATTCCGATAGTAAATTAATTTTTTCCCTCTCTCTCTCTCTCTTCTTTCTCAAGGTGTTTTTTTTCGGCTCGTTTTTTTTTTTTTTTATTACCTGCCCTAGAGGTTTAGCCGAACCCATTTTTTTTTTTTGTTATAAGTCCCTTACACTAGAATTAATAGCTATTAATTTTAACGCCCTTGAAAATAAAAGAGAAAAAAGAATTAAAACAAACATTGAATCAATAAGTAGAGACTAGATTAAATTTTTACACAATCTTGACATGGGCCCACCAACATCAAATCAAAATCTTGTACTAAATAATGACCAGGCGTGATGCAGGTCTAAATACACTACTTGCCAAAAAAAAAAAAAAAAAAATGTAACTGACAGCGAGAAATGAGTATTATTTTATGCGACGTTGCCAGACTGGTCTGAGTCTCGTGTCTTATTCTTCTGATATGGAATATCTTAAACATTTCTAACTAAATTTAATACAAATACAAAACTTCTTAAACAAATTAAATCAATTTTAATAAATTAAAGAAAAATATGTCGATTTTGGTACAAATCATCATAATTTTGATATGTTTAGTTAGATATTAACTAGCCCCCGCCCGCCTTCGGTCTAGCGGGGCTACGCCCCCCTGGACCCCCCAGCTGCTCTCGGCCTGCGGCGGACCCTCGCCTTAAATATGAGAAACGGCTGGAGTGAGAGCGGGGGCTACGCCCCCTGGACCCCCCACTGCTGGCTCGCCCCTGCGGCGGACCCTCGCCTTTTTCTTAATTATAAAAAGAAAATTATTTTTTTTTTTTTTTTTTTTTTTCATTCACCTCACACTCACACACACTTCACACTGTCTTTTCGGCAGCTCAGCCATATAAGACATTTACGATAACCGTTATTTATGAATTTATATATATTAGGTCCAGGCTTTAGCCATCTGGTATCCAGATGGCTTAAATAAATCATCGGACTGCCTCTCCGAACCCGCCGTTTGGTATTGAGGTTAGCACGCTACCTCTACGCCACGCCCCGTGGGCAAGAAAATTATTATTACTACATATTCCAATCCAGTGCCTGCTTGAGGATTTGTTTACCTTCATAGAATACACAACTTCAAAGAATACTTGAATATTTCTCTATACATTTCCTATGGGAGAAATCGTAACTTTAAGAATTAATAACTCAAAAAGTTATAGGAATTTTGGAACCCGAGTATTTTTCCGACTCTCCATAACGTCCTCTATAAGACTGCAAAATTTCGTTTCAAAATTCCAATGGGAAGTTGGTCAAACAGGCGTGACAGACGGACAGACAGACAGACAGACAGACAGACAGACGGACGGACGGACAGACAGACAGACGGACACTCCGCAATTATTATATAGATTACAAATTTCGTTTTTTTTTTTTAAGAATTTTTAATAAGAGTAAAAATAAAATGGAAAGATTATATTTAAATTTTAAAAATTTTTGATAATAAAAAAAATTTCGACATTTTTGTCTTTGTTTTAAATTATTTATTAAAATGATATGGATTTGTAGATATTAAATGTTTCTTAAATTATACTATAATTAAGATAGATTAGAATAAGTTTTTTTTTTTTTTTTTTTAAGAAGAAACCAAGTGATGCGTTTTGTTTTTTATGCTCAGTGTATTTACAAAATAAAATAATGTGAGAGTGGCTTGAATAGGCTTCTGTGTGATTCTCCGGATATTCCTTAAAATTTGTTTTTTTTTTTTCATTTTTACTGTAATTTTGTTTTCAATTTTATTTAACTTTGCGCTAATTTTTTATATCTTTTTGATTCAATGAAAATGTTGTTGTGTGTTAATGGGCTTATATTTCTATTTTGTTTTGTTTATTGTTAGTGGATTTAAATTTGTATTGTGTTTGTTTGGACATAGCCACCGATGACTAGTGCCTCTAATTTATTTATTTAGTTATATATATAAAATTAAACTAAATTTAAAAAGTATTAGGCAAATTCCCATTTTAATTTTTAGTCCCAATTTGAACTTGGAAAAATGTATAGATCTACACTGCGCGTCAAAAAGACCGTAACACTTTGTTTCTTATTCAGAAAACATATTCTAATCTATCTTAATGATTCTGTAATTTATTCAACATTTAAAATGAAATATCTTAAACATTTCTAAGTAAATTTAACACAAATTCATATCATTTTAATAAATAATTACAATTTAAATATAACAGAGACAAAAATGTCGATTTTCAATTTTAAATCGCCATAATTTCCATGTTTTGTTGAAAATAAATTATAAATTTTGTTTTTATAAGAATTTTCAATAAAATAAATAGAGAAAAACTGAAATGGAAAGATTAAATTTAAAATTTTAGAAATTTGGCGTTAATAAATAAAATTTCGACATTTTTGTCTTTGTTTTATTTAAATTGTAATTATTTATTGATTTGTGTTTTATTTATTATTTATTTAGAAATGTATAAGATATTTCATATTAAATATTTAATAAATTTCAGTATCTTTAAGGTAGATTAGAAAAATCTTCTTAAGAAGGAACAAAGTGTTCCACTAGATTTAATTCCATTTCAAGATCCTTAGAGAGAATTTGGATTTTAATCTAAAACAGATTTATAGATTTAAATTCAAAATGATGCCCATCCATGCCTGAAAAATCGAGACGGAGCCCACCTTCAGCGAGCGTCGTGGCTAGTGATTAATTAAAGCGTTAAAAAAAAAATTAATTAATTTGGCACGATTTTTAATAAATGGTAAGCAATCTGTTTTCAAGAGAAGGAAATTTTTCTATTATCTCTCATCTATTTTTTGAAGTCAAGATAAGATATGACTTTTGGTGGGAAGGAAAAGGAAGAAGCGAAGAGAAGATGGGTGGGAGGAGGGGAGGGGAGGGGGGAGATTAATAATATAAAAAAAAGGCGTTAAGAAGATTGAAATCGATTCCTACTTTGACCTTTCTTCACACTGGGATAACGAAATTAGCCATTAGCTTTAATTAACATTTTCATTTTTATAATAAATTAGATCGTACGTAGGTACCGTTATAACTTAAAAAAAAAAAAAAATTGCCTATATGTAATATAAAAAATGAAACAAATCTCTATCAGTAACCGAAATCCAATAAACCGAAATATCTGATTATTTGAAATTCCTATCGAGATGCCCGGTTTAGTGCTTTCATGAACGAAGACACACACCTCAAACCCAACCGGCCTCTGTCCGTAGCCATCTACCGGCACCCCGTGAAATTACATTATTTTCGATCTCTACTCCTCCTGATTTCGTCTCTAGCTAGTGATCCTTATTTCTGATTCATTTTATCCAACCTCTTTTAGATGTCCTAGTTTGAGGAGGAACTCCCTCAGCACATATTCCTTTCGAAGAAACCATCACTGAGAGGGAAACTTCTTTATGGTACGTCCCTTCCACAGGAACTCCCTCAAGGATAGTTTTTTAACAATGAGAAAAATAACTTTCTAAAGTGTTTTGTCAGAATATTTCGAATTTTAGCTCTTCTTCATCAGAGAAGTTATAATTTCGGAACGAAACGTTAGATTTGCATGCATAAGAAATACCTTATACCTATTCTCTTAAAAAAAAAAAAAAAATAATGTTACCGAATCTTGATATAAATAGGCTACCTATTACACTTTTCAGCAAATGAAACATATCACCTAGTGATACTAATTAAGTTTTAACCACCAGTTTAAATTTTTCAATTTTATTTTCCGGCTTAATCTATATATAATTTTATTAATGAAACATTTTAATCTAGTCCAGGGGTCGGCAACCTGCGGCCACATGCGGCTCTTTGGATGTGAAACTGCGGCTCTTTAGTTCCATACGCAACATAGCAAATAATTTGTTCGAAGTAGTGGCTGTGAGATGTATAGATGGATAATTATGGGCAGGAGCAGCCAATAAATAGACTCTGTATGCAGAATCAATCACCGGAGACGTTTCGGTTCCTTTTATTTAAGAACCATCTTCAGTCCTTAGATTGAAATAAAATGGCACAGTCATGGTACAGAGTCTATTTATTGGCTGCTCCTGCCCATAATTATCCATCTATAGAAAATAATTTTTGAAAAAAAATTCCATGTCGTTAAAAAAAGGTAAATGATTTCCATGAACCGGGAAAAAATTTCCCGCAGGGCTGAAAAAATTTTGTCATCCTTAGAAAATAAAGCTAAACGGAAGGAGGGTTAAAATTAAAAAAAAAAATTTCCGCAAAAAAGAGTTCGGCCCCCCCCCCCCCAAAAAAAAAAATTCTATATACGCCCCCTGGCAAAAAAAAAAAAATTTTACGGATCTGAAATTTTGTTGCCGACCCCTGTTCTAGTCACATCAATTTTTTTGCAGTGAATATACATATGATAAAATTCCATCTACTCTTTTTTTTTTTTTTAAAGAATCCTTTAGCTGTTCTGACAGGTGTTAAAAATATATTTCTCCATAATTTAAAAAGCAAGGAGAGGAGGTCCCTTCGCTCTCACGAATTGACTGGACCCCCCCTTCTTCTTAGAGAAATAATAATAATTCTCTTTAAAGCCGGCCCCGGCGAGCAGTTTATAATAAATTTAATTCAATATATTTACAACCTAATAAAATATGAGGCATGAGAAAGAGAGTGGGGGGAAGAAACACGTTTATTTATTTTTATTTTTATTTTTTTTTAATTTTTAAAGAGAATCTCCTGCGGCCTCTGAAGAGGTCTTATTTTTTTTTTTTATGATTTGAATTGTGATAAGTTACTCGTTTTTTTTTTTTTAACAATGCGCTTTCCGTTCGATTTATTAAAATAAATTGCGATCTATTGATATGATAAATATTTTTTGAGATTTATTTTATTATATTATTTTACGAGTTATAGCTAAACAAATTAAATGATTAAATTTTTTAAGCTTGAATTAATATTAATCAGCGATAGTGCTGATAATCTTTCACCTATTCTGTTCTTTTCTGGCCAAGATACTGGCAAGGTGTTCAGATTCTTTGAAATACCCTTTGCGGACTTGAGGTGACAAAGTGACTAAGGAATTTTCTCGGTCGACAAAAAAAAGGGCTGCACATGCAAAATATTTTATTAATTTCAACTAAATTCTGTAGAGGAGCATTGTGAGTCTGTATTTATAACAATAATAAATAAATAAATAAATAAATAAAAATATACTGTACAAGATTTTTAAGATTAAAAAAATAATCGAGAAAGAAGAAAATACGAAATGCTAAGTTATTATTATTATTATTATTTGAAATTCTTATCGGGACTCTCGTTTAATTACCCGAGGTGCTTTCGTGGTCTCTGGCCAAAGCCATCTACAGGCACCCTGTGAAGTTGCATTATTTCCTATCTCTAACTCCTCCTCTTGCGTTTGTTTCTATATAGTGAACTAATCCTTATTTCTGGTTCCACCCGGTTTCTTTTATCCAACCTCTTCTATGCTAGGGAGGTGTCCTAGTTTGAGGAGGAACTCCCTCAGCACCGACTCCTTTAGAAGAATGCATCACTGAGAGGGAACCTTCTTTACGTCCCTTCCACAGGACGGAATGTCACAGCAAATCCCTTTCCTCGTAGAGTTGCCTGGGATCCAATATTCCAATCCCGTGCTTGCTTGAGGATTCGTTTACATTAAATATTTCTATTTAATGAAAAAATCCCGCAGTTCTTGGGCTTAGTGTAGGGGTTAGCGTGCTAGCCTTGTATACCAAGGTTCGCGGGTTCGGATTCCAGGCAGTCCGATGATTTTATTTAAGCCATTTTGATACCAAATGGCTTAAATAAGAGTGTGTGAATGAACAAAAATGTGAGTGTTAAAAAAAAATCCCGCACGTCCAGGGTGTGAACACCGGTCTCCTTCGAACCACACCTAGCCCCTCTACCAGCGAGCCTAAAAGGAAAAACTAAACGAAATTTTAAGTATTAATACATTTCTTATAGGTCAATGCCACCTTCCTATTTCTTATATATTTTCGTTATTTTTATAGAAATCTAGACTAGATCAAATTAGTTTTGCGGCCGTTATTTAGGCTAATAAAGATAGGATAGAGAAAAAAATCAAAAAAGTTTCATACAATAGAAAAAAAAAATGTCGATATATTCTACACTTTTGGCTGAATTCAGTGTGTCCAAATAGTCAATTTCAGTATGTGCAGTTAGCCTTATCCATAATTTAATGGATTGTTTTGTACATCAATTGGAAAAGAATTTAAATTCTCTACAATTGATTGCAAAAAAGCTTTTTATGAGTTACAAAATCACAAAAAAAAAAAAATAAAATAAATAAATTTTTAGATTACTATTAGGTCTTGATTTTATTTATAATTTCTTTTAATATTATTTCAATAATTATGTAATCTTTTAGTATGTAATCTTTTAATACATAATTTTATCATCAACCATTTACCTAATAAAACTCATTTGAATAAAAAGACACACGGAGCCTCAAAAATAACGTATTCTTTTTCTTTTTTTCTTTTAAAGAAGACCTATTCTTAATTAATTTTAAACTGGCAACCGTTGGCTCTAGTTGAAACATTATGATTTAATAGGAGAATTAAATCCAAGTAAAATAGCACAAGGTTTTTTTGTTTCAATAATTTATTTATTTAATACTTTATACGCATTTCGACACAAGATGTCAGATCATCAGAAATGAGTTACATACTGATACATATAGTATGTAATTCACTTTTGATGATCTGACATCTTAATGCGTATATAAATATTAAATAAATAAATTATTGAAACAAAAAAACTGCTGTGCTATTTTACTTGGATTTAATTCTACTGTATTCAAAAAAAAGACCTAATCTACTTTAATGCTACTGTAATTTATTAAACATTTAAAATGAAATATCTTAAACATTTCTAAGTAAATTTAACACAAATCCATATCATTTTAAATAATTACAATTTAAATAAAACAAAGACAAAAATGTCGAAATTTTATTTATTAACGCCAAATTTTAAAATTTAAAATAATCTTTCCATTTCAGTTTTTTCTCTGTTTATTTTATTCGAAATTCTTATAAAAACAATATTTGTAATTAATATCCAACAACCCAGACAGCCTGGAATATTGCAGTAATATTGCAGCAATTTTGCCAACCTTGCACAATATTGACAATATTGGAGCAACATTGCTGTAATTTCGCTGCGCAATATTGAAGTGAAGACATTGCAGAAATATTGCAGCAATATTGCTGTGGCAACATTGAAGTGTGAATATTGCGACAATATTGCAGTGGCAACATTGAATAGTGAATATTGCAGCAATATTGCATCAATATTGCTGTTGCAATATTGAAGTGTGAATATTGTTGCAATATTGCATCAATATTGCTGTTGCAATATTGAATACTGAATATTTCAGCAATATTGCAGTGGCAATATTGAAGTGTAAATATTGCTGCAATATTCCTGAAATATTACAGTGGCAACATTGAAGGGTGAATATTGAAGCAATATTGCAGCACAATGTTGCAATGGCAACATTGAAGTATGAATATTTCAACAATATTGCAGTGGCAATATTGAAGTGTAAATATTGCAGCAATATTCCTGAAATATTACAGTGGCAACATTGAAGGGTGAATATTGAAGCAATATTGCAGCACAATGTTGCAATGGCAACATTGAAGTATGAATATTTCAACAATATTGCAGTGGCAATATTGAAGTGTAAATATTGCAGCAATATTCCTGAAATATTACAGTGGCAACATTGAAGAGTGAATATTGAAGCAATATTGCAGCACAATGTTGCAATGACAACATTGAAGTATGAATATTGCAGCAATATTGCAGAGTCAATATTGAAGTGTGAATATTGCAGCAATATTGAAGTGGCAACATTGAATAGTGAATATAGGGTTAAAATTATCATATCAACTTTATAATATTCATATTAATTAAATTAATTAATGCCCCCGGGTGTGGCATAGTAGGTAGCGTGCCTACCTCATATGCCAAACGTCGCGGGTTCGGACCCAGGCAGTCCGATGATTTTATTTAAGCCATTTGGATACCAGATGGCTTAAATAGAAATGCCTGAACCCTCAATATATATACATTAATTACAACGCTTATCGTCTAAAGTCTTAAATGGCCTGAGTTGCCGAAAAGACTGTGTGAATGTGTGTGTGAGTGTGAGTGCGAATGAGAAAAAAGTGTGAATGTTTTTTTTTTAAATAAAAAAAAAAAAAAAAAAAATTAATTAATGCCCGTGATGACCCGTGGCTCAGAGAGAAGACACTAGCTTCTTGAGCCTGGGGTCCAGGATTCGCTTTCCGTCCCCAGCAAGGGCGGTCCCAGAGGGGGGTCAAGGGGTCGTGACCCCCCTCCCAAAAAAAAAATCTTTTTTTTTTAACACACACTTTTTTCCCACTCACTCTCCCATTCACACAATCTTTTCGGCAACTAAGGCCATTTAAGACTTAAACGATACTTATATTTGATTAATATATATTTATTGGGGTCCAGGCCCATTTATTTATACTATAAAAAAAAAAAAAAAAACAGTGACCCCACTCCAAATGTAAGGCTAGGACCGCGCTTGGTCCCCAGCGAGAAAAATTTATTTCATTTGAATTGACTGCAAATAATTTGAAATAAATAGGGATGGGGTCTAAATCGCCTTAGATACCGAAAAAGAAAAAAAAAATTAAAAATTAAAAAAAAAAAATTAATTTTAAATATTAAAAAAATTATTATTTTTATGCAATTTATTT
>JAKCPI010003703.1:0-16373 GCA_023213315.1 Euborellia annulipes | reverse complement strand
CACATAACGTGCGTGCTAATTTTTAAATCGATTTTTACGGAAATGCTTTGAGAAGCAAATCTATTATTTCGTACAGATGATTAGGCTAGTAATTTTTAACTTCACCAAATATGAATAGTAATCGGTAGACCCACAGGTGGCGACCTCCCTTGTTAGTACTCTTTTGGCCGATTTTGAGTTCAAAAGCGTCGTGTCACGTGTCAGGGGGGTGCCTAACTGAAATATAAAATTTACCATCTTTCGATTGTTCTTGTAAAAATTATTCCGCTTTAATTAATTGTGCTAGATACCGAAAAAATTTTTGTTTCAAATGTTTTTATGATGATTATCATTCAGTCTCACGTTTGTAATGTAATAAAAAAGTATAATGTATAAATGCTTATAATGTAAAAATCAAGGAAATAAGATTGAAACTTTTACTTATTAATAGCCTAAATTATAGTATTTTGAAGAATAGTTTATTAAATAATAGTGTATTTATCATAGTTATTTATAAAATATTGCTATTGAATATAATTATGGTTTGTGCTTAAGATTGGGCAAAATTGCACCCCTGGAGTCGAACCAGGACCTCCACGCTTTTGAGGCGGCTACGCTACCCTTATCGTGGCGATTTAAACAAGCCGCGCCGCCCGCCTGAGACGGTATTTCTTTGACTCTATTGATATTTAAATTAAAAGGAATCGACTCACAGAGGGCAGAAAAAATGTTTATAAAGAAGAAAGAATATTTGTTTTTAGAAGAAGCGTCTGTTTTGTTGGCCACATCATGATTTAAATCTTTTTATTTCTGAATTCATTAAAATTTAATTTGAACTTGTCACCTATTTAGGGGCGGGAGCAGTAGAGTATATTATAATAATAAAAGATTTCATCTTCTTTTATTTCTCAGATTATAAATTCTCTTTTGTTACTTAAGCACCTGTTCCTCTCTCTCTCTCTCGCTCTCTCTTGTTGTTCAATCTGTATATTTCACCCCCACCAAAAAGAAAAAAAAACTCAGAACATATATTCAAGCCAGCCAAGCCAGCCACTTTGAAATGAATATCGTAAATCAAAAAAAAAAAAAAAAATCTCCACCTTGGTCTGTCTGTTGAATAAGCAAAAGTAATTTCCAGCACTTCTTTGGGCTAAATAATAGAGAAAAAAAAAAGATGAAAAATCACTAGCGAGATTTGATTTAATTTTCAAATTAGGTTTTTTTTCTTTTTACCAGGGCAAAAAAGAGTTGGTCTCTTATTTAATTTTAGAAAAAAAATGATGGGGTCACAGGAATATTAATAAAAAAATTTCATTTACTTTAAGTTAATTATGTACGTGAATGAATGTCAAAGTGTCTATACGCTTACTACATGTGATTATTTCATTGTTAAAAAATATGGTCTGACTGGTCGAATAGCACACAACTTTCTCCTACCTTCGGTAATCGAAAGTTGCGTTCTGATCTTGTCACACCAGATTTTTTTTTAAGTAGATATATATTTATTTAGTTTCCGCCAATATATTAGAATTTAAGATGTCAATTTTATAAACATGGAAAATATTTATATTTTGTTACCATGGCAACCATTTCTCCTATCTTTCCTATGAAGTACAAGAGTAAAGTGTACTTCAAAAGATTTCTAGAGCAAAATGAAAATATAGGCCTACTTGATTTTTGAATTTTAAACAAAAATGTTGGAGCGAATTTTGAGAAAATAGAAAAAACTGAAAAAGTCAGTAAAGTACTACTTAGTACTCTTTGGCCGATTTTGTTCAAAAGCATCGTGTCACGTGTCAGGGGGGTGCCTAACTTAAATATAAAATTTCAACATCTTAGTTCTTTTTGTTCTTGAGATTTTTTGTTCGCAGACACACACACAGACAGGCAGCTGTTGTGAAATCCACTTTTTGGATTAAGGGAACCTCAAAACCTGTATATCCATCAAAATTTCGACATTGAATTTTTGATATGAATACAATACGCACTTTCTCTCTCATATATATATACATAGGTAAGAGAAAGCAAAAGTCCTTTGAGACCTTGTGCCTATGTATTCTAACACTATTATACCAGAGGCAGATTCCGAGAGGGGGTGGGGGGGGGGGTTAGTTTTTGTAAGCGTAATTTATATAGGTCTAAAAAAATTTTGGATAGTGAAAAAGAAATCTCGAAATCTGAAAGAGTTTTCTGTCAAATTTTGTATGATTTAATTACCGTAAAATGCCTCATACATATGCCTCCATTCATATAAAATTTCTCTGTGGCCTTCTCCAGATACAAATAGAGATTCACTCAACATCTACAAGCACAGTTCACAACTTTCTCTTCCCGAAGGGTAAGAGAAAGTTGTGTCCTGTGCGACCAGTCATACCAGATTTTTTGTCTTTTTTCAAAAAGAGGCATGGTGAGGACACAGATAAACCACGATAAAATTAGTATATATAATTCACAAAAAGTGAAACAAAAAGAGAATTAGTACGTACCTCACGATACCTCTTTTTTGAAAAAAGAATTTAAATAATCAGGACTACGCCATTATTATTATTAGATTTTTTTTTCTGTTTCGAAATGTATTCCTGAAAATAGGAATAAATTTTCAATCAATCAATCATGCATTACGCAATCAATAAACGAAAACATATTCAAATCAAGTGGTTTTATTTTTATAAGAACGTGATTTGACAAATTATATATACCAGTATATATATTTTTTTTTTTTTTGAGCGAGAGAGTTAACGAGGCATTTTGGAGAGTGGGAAGGGGTCCCCCCCCCGGCTGTTCTGCTCTGCTTCCAGAGGGTTGGTTGGTATATCTGACTTTATGGTTGATTGAATATACATATGTATGTAAAGAGAGAGTCTGTGTGTGTTGGACATTGATAACCCTCATCGAGAGAGAGGGTGGCTTCTGTTCTATTCTATTCTCCTTCAAATTCTAATCAGACATTTTACAGCCATTGGATTTATTCGATCGTATCTTTTAAGTTTTATTTGCCCTCTTATGTCTGTTTAAATGACATCCTTTCTCTCTGTACAAACAAGAAGATGGTTAAATTTAAATTTATATGTATATTTTTAAAAGAGATATCTTTTTTTTTTTTTTGACATAGCCTCTACTGAGAAGAAAATTGTATCCTGCACTATATTACCTCACTAGATTAAGATTACCTCACAAAAGACACACATGAAAATCCGTTTTTTTTTTTTTTTTTTTTTTTTATAACTAAAAAAAGTCTTTAAACTTTTTTAATCCCAATATCAACAGGTGTTATTTGTATAGGAAGAATTTCAAACTATAATAGTTAGCGCCAGCCCACCACAGAAGCTTTGCCGATATAAGCTAATGTCTGATTCACTTTTTACCTTCTCTTTTTCTTATATGTTAATATATATATATAGAGAGAGAGTTTTGCAATATTATGTCAAAAATTTGATGTCGAGATTTTGACGAAAATACACGTTTTCAGACTATTTGTGCTACGAAAATTAGTCTGTGCTACGAAAATTAGTCTGTGTTCAAAATAAAGCAAAAAAATTGGCTCCAAAGATTTTGATTAAAATTCAAAAATCAATTATTTTTTAGATGCTCTTTCAATTATATATTCTCATTTTGCTCTTAAAATGTTTGAAGCACACTTTACTGTTGCACTTCATAGCAAAGATAGGAGAAATGGTTGCCAATATAAATATTTTTCTGTTTATAAATGAATGAATTCTAATATATCGACGGAAACTAAATATATATCGACACAAAAAATCTAGTGTTACAAGCACAGTTCGAAACTTTCCCTTACCAAGGGTAAGAGAAAGTGGTGTGCTATGCGACCAGCCACACCAGCCTTTTTTTCTTTATTTTCGTTTAAAGCCTCTTTCGGCATCTCAGGCCATTTAGGCCCCGTCAATTGATTAGTAGCCAATTTAATTGAAATACCGAATAAATGTGAGATTGTAAATTTGTTTTCATTTTAATGTTGATTCTAGGGAGTAGTATGTGTAATTGAAATAGTTTTTCGTCGCATGGGGATGAAAACCCCCGAACCCTAACACAAAAGGGAAGAAATCTACCAATATGCTACTATGATATCCCGAGTAAAAATGATTAAAAATGATTGAGGGATCCACACGTCCACAGCTAGGCTGTATAGTGAACCTTTAGAGCAAAATGATTAAAAATGATTGAGGGATCCACACGCCTGCACCAGGGATACTCACAGTAGATCGAAAGTGACCAGAAGACAAATGTGTGTCCCTGGTGCGGGCGTCTATCATTTTTAATCATTTTTACTCAGGATATTTTTTAATTTAGATAAAATTTCTATTGATAAATAGACAAATTTGTATCGATTAAAAAAAAAAAAGAAAGTTTTGTGATATTCCTCTCCTATATAGCCTTTCTAAATGGCTGTAGATGTTCTTTTTTTTTATAAATTTGAAATTTATATTCAATCACTCAGAGAAAGAGAATTTGTATTTTTTTTTATGACTTTGCATTTGTTTGCTTCTTTTTTTAAACAATGCAAATATCATCACTACGATAAAATATGAATTTCATTTTTATGGATGCATCGCATCATTGATCGAATTGCTTTGATTTGAATTCTTTTTTTTTAAGATCATAAAAAGTATCGAACAAGTACATTAAGGTCACTGGGAGGCAAAAAAAGAAAAAAAAACGTTAACTTTTAAAGTAAAAAAGAAAATAAAGAAAGAAGGAATTGGAATCCCTCGAGTAGTCGGGGCAAATTAAAGTCTAATTAAAGGAAAGATCGAATCCAGAATCTCTAAAAGAAGCGAACATATAACCCTTAATTTTCTTAAATTAAGAAATTTAGCGATAAGAAAGAAATGCAAAGATAAAATAATATCTTTTTTTCTAAAAAAAAAGCCTATATTTTAATTAGTTAGAAGAATAAAATATTTTTTTTTGTTTTCGTTAATACCAGCAAAAAAACAAAAAAAGATTTCATTTGTCAGCTTAAATGTGTTGTTTGTGTTGCTACTTATCAGTGGATTATATGTACAAAGCTCCCCCTTCTCTGCGTGCATAATCACTCACAACAAATGAAGTGAAATCTTTTATTTTATTTTAAGGGGAATGTGGAAAAAAATTATTCTGTCAAAAATTAGATGAAAAAGATAAAGACAATTTGTGTATTTGATTGGGCAAAATTGCGCCCCCTGGACTCGAACCATTTGCCTAAACAAACTCGTCTCGCAAATTGTCTTTAATTTAAACAATATAGTGGCAGTCCATTGTTTGATAAAACTCTATCTTTTTCAAATAAAGCTCTACCTATATTGAAATTAGAGATAAGCCCTATAAATATTTTGTGGGGGGAGGAAGGGCGAATTCATATTGAAGTTACACCTTACACCCGGCCAAAAAAAAAGAAGAAAAATTTATTTCCCCCTCATAACTGACGTTTCGATCTTGATTAGAAACTTCTTCAGTACCATTAATAGAACAATTCATAAAGGACTTACATAAAATCAAACAAATTTCTAAAAATTGAATGAATATTTACCACTAGAGGTGTCATTATCAATATAAATTTCAACATTTAATATTTGTATACTAATTTGTCATAAATTTGTTTAAAAAAAAAAATCATTAAATTCGAAAATTTAGCTTAGCAACAGAGCAAAATAAAAACAAATAAATAAACGCGTTGCGTTATTTCTTTGAATAATGGGTGGGCAAAGTTGCTCGGCTTAGTCCGACCCTTTGTTTTAATAACGATGAAAAGTGGCTGTAGCCTTCAAAATGGATATAGGAGACGTAGCACCCATGGAAATTAAATAAAAAACTTTTATTTAATTGAGAAGGATGTGTAAATCGTCACTTTTATTTAATTATCGCCGACATTTCGGTCTTCAATCACGACCTTCATCAAGACGATTAATTAATTTTAAAATAATCCCAATTTTATCATAAATCAATATATATATATTTTTTATTACAACAATAAGATAGAAATTTTTTTTTTAATAGGCCTAAATAATAAATAAGATGGCCATATTATTTTTAGCATAATTTGAATCAGGAATTAAAATATATTAAATCATTATTAACCGAATCACCCTCCCCTTCTTGAACACCAAAAATTTCGGGCCTCGCCCTTTAAAACAATTCTGGGTCAGCCACTAAATCACCATAAATATAAACTCGACTTTATCCGGAACTTTCACTTATCAGAACAAAATAATACTATTATCAGAAGCCATGTCATAAAACAGCTTGACATGTTCAATATAATCGAGACGTATAGAAAGAAATACTTCCCTTATTCAAATTAATTTTTAAATAATCCCATAAATAAATAAATATTTTTACTTTCTCTTACCCTATATATGAAATTTATAGAGAGAGAAAGTATTGCGATCATGTCAATTTTTTTTTTACTTTCTCTTACCTATGTATATATGTAATATATATATAGAGAGAAAGTATTGGATTCATGTCAAAATTCGATGTCGAGATTTTGATGGATCTTCACGTTTTGAGGTCCCCTGAATCCAAAAAAGTGGTTTTCGCGACATGGTCTGTCTGTGTGTGGGTGTGTGGGTGTGTGGGTGTGTGGGTGGGTGTGTGTGTCTGTGTTCAATTTTAAGCATGAAGGAATTGAGCTACAAGGTTGAAATTTTATATTTAAGTTAAACACCCCCGGGACCGGAAAATAAGCTTTTAATCAAAATCGGCCAAAGAGTACTAGTACTTTATTGATGTACTTTTTCAGTTTTTTTCGATTTTCTCAAAATTTGCTCCAACGATTTTTTTTTAAAATTCAAAAATCAATTAATTTTTAGATTCTCTTTAAAATGTATATTCTCATTTTGCAATTGAAATCTTCTGAAGACCACTTTACTCTTGTATTTCATAGGGAAGATAGGAGAAATGGTTGCCATGGTAACAAAATATAAATATTTTCCCATACTTATAAATTTTACATCTGAATTCATATGTTACGTACTGTCGGGAACTAAATATATGTCGACACAAAAAATCTGGGTGACAAGCACAGAACACAACTTTCGATTACCGAAGGTAAGAGAAGTTGTGTGCTGTGCCCAGTCACACCAGATTTTTTTATTTAACAACAGATGTAATGGAAAAATTTTACCTTTTTTTTTTAAATAAATGGCCATATTATTTTTAGCATAATTTGAATCTGGAATTAAAATATATTAAATCATTATTAACCGAATCATCCTCCCCTTCTTGAACACCAAAAATTTCGGGCCTCGCCCTTTAAAACAATTCTGGGTCAGCCACTAAATCACCATAAATATGAACTCGACTTTATCCGGAACTATCACTTATCCGAACACGGGGATTCTAACCTTTGGCAGTGTTTATTATTTACATCAGTGGTTTCCAAATTTTATGTTACAACATCTCCCTTAAAAATATATAATCGTATGACGACCCCCCCCCCCCCCCACCCATTTTATAAAATAATACAAAAACAAAAATTTTTAATGCTAAAAAATATAAATTTATATAAAAATATTTTTTTTATTTATTCATATTTATTATTTTAATTAAAAACTCCGTCCCAGAATCTTCTAAATTATTTTATTATTTTATTTATAAAACTAGCAATCATTTGGAAAATATTCTTGGTGGCCAATATTCGCGCCTCCCCTTAGACTAGTCGGCGCCTCCCTAGGGAGGCGCGCAACACAGTTTGGAAAACGCAGGTTTAAAGGCTCCTCTCAAAGAGAAATTTAATGAAATTTTTTTTTTAAACGTACTTGCAAATTTCTTTATAAAAAATAGAAACTTCAGTTATACTTCTTTTATTGATGAAAAAAATTTCATTTACCATTGCCTTGATATACGAGTAATTTAAAAGAATATTTAAGAGTGAAAGACAAATATAAAATTTTACCCTATGATGTAAATAATAAATACTGCCTAAGGTTAGAATCCCCGTGTTCGGATAAGTGATAGTACCGGATAAAGTCGAGTTCATATTTATGGTGATTTAATGGCTGAACCAGAATTGTTTTAAAGGGCGAGGCCCGAAGTTTTTGGTGTTCAAGAAGGGGAGGATGATTCGGTTAATAATGATTTAATATATTTTAATTCCAGATTCAAATTATGCTAAAAATAATATGGCCATTTATTTAAAAAAAAAAGTAAAATTTTTCCATTACATCTGTTGTTAAATAAAAAAAAAAAATTGACATGATCGCAATACTTTCTCTCTCTATAAATTTCATATATAGGGTAAGAGAAAGTAAAAATATTTATTTATTTATGGGATTATTTAAAAATTAATTTGAATAAGGGAAGTATTTCTTTCTATACGTCTCGATTATATTGAACATGTCAAGCTGTTTTATGACATGGCTTCTGATAATAGTATTATTTTCTCTTTATATGATTTAAAAGTCTCTCTTCAAATAGAATTATTTTCCATTTAAGAGACAAGTTTGCTTTTTTTTATTTTTTTATTAGAGGAGAAATTCAAATGGGCACATTTAGTAAAATTAATAATATTTCTTATCTCACTAAGAAATGTATTAAAAATTCTCAAATATTTTTCATATGGTGTAGAAATAAAAACAAAAGTTATTTTAAATAAAAAAGATCTCAGTAAAAAAAAAACCTGGAGTGACTGGTCGCACAGCACACAAATTTCTATTAACTTGGGTATTTGTGTGTTCTGTGCTTCTCACACCAGATTTTTTGTGAAATTCAAGATATAAACAAAGAAAAAAATTTATATTTTGTTACCAAAGCAACCAATCTCTTCTATTAGGTACATCAGTAAAGTACATGTACTTATTACACTTGTACTTTTATGCATAATTATATAATTTTCGGGATTGAAAGTTATTTAGACCCCATTTCATTGATTGGTGGCCAAATCAATTGAAATAAATATAAAAAAATGCCTTAAAATATGTGTGATTTGATAAAATAGCATTTATTTGATTGCTTTTCAATGAATTTTTACTTATTTTCCCTGAGAAATAAATAATTGAATGATAATTACCTGGTGGTGGTGATTTCGAGAGGACCTTAACGACGAGAGAGAGAGCGAGGCGGGAGAGGAGAGAAGAGAGAGCCTGGTGCACGTTGGCTCGCTTGCATGCCGGCCGGCTGGCTACTGGCTGCTGACTCAGCGGTCGCCGCTCGGGCGGGAGTGGGGGAGCCGACAATGGAGGGGAGGCCGCCTGGCAACAATACGAGCTAAAATTAGACTCAATAAATGGTCAAATGACAATCTTATAAAGATGATTAGATTAAATTATATCAATAAAATATATTTTTTAAAGCTTATTTGAATACAATAGAATTGTTGAAACTCAAACCTTCACATAATAATATGTTTGATAACAAATATAGGCCTAATTCATGTATTAAAAAATTTATTTTTTTTAAGTAAGTTATACTCTTATTTGACGATATATTAATAATAAAAGGTCCTCAATAAAGTTAAGAACGGCGTTTGAAAGAGAGCAGGGAAAGATAATTTAATTTAATAATTAAAATACCGTAGTTTTCATTTTTTTTAAATAATTAGAATCAACAAACTAACATAATTTAATCAAAATATTTATTTTTTAGGGTTCATTTGAAATTAAAAAATTTTATTAACTTAGGGGTCGACCCAAGGGCGGATCCAGAGGTGTTTCTCGGGGGGGGGGGAGTAATCTGGTGTGACTCGTCGCACAGCACACTATTTTTTCTTAATTTCGGTAATTTAAAGGTGCATTCTGTACTTGTTTGCCAGAATATAAATACAAATCAAATTTTTAAGTATTAATTTTTAAAATTTTACATTAAAAATAAATTTTTTTTTACATAAGGAACCCGGGGGTTTGGTAAGGTTAGAGGAGGCAATGGCTAAGCCGGCTAAGCTGAGGATTACGGAGTCCGAAGTCTCAACACGACTCGGGTTCGAATCCAGTTTGCCGCAAATAATTCAACCATCCTGCCGAAGTCTCCTCTTAGGGTAGGTAGGGGGATAGCCCCACCGTGGTATCACAAAGGGCCTAAATGGCCTAAGTGTGTTCCCTCTCTGGGAACGGCCACTTCCTAACCTAACCTTGGTAAGGTTAAATTTGACATAACAATTCAAAGTTGAATTTATAAAATTTTTTGAAAAAAAAGTCGAATGATTTTCTCAACAGGGAAAAATGGAATAATTATTCGAGTCAAGAGAGAAAATTTACTTAAAAAAAAAAAAAAACGATATGAATTTTGTATAAGAAATTATATTCGGGGGGGGGGGGGGTAGTTCTATTTTGTGACATAATATTTGTAGGGGAGTTTGTATGTAACTAACTGTGACATGGGGGTGGGACTAGAAAATCGTCAAAAAAAAGCGTTATATAATATGTGGGCGACCTCAGTAACTCAACCTCCATTAAACAAAATATTGTTTTTTTTTTATTTATTTATTTATTACTATAAAGTTTTTTTCTTAAACATGTGGCTAATTATTCAGGCACCTTTTTTAAGACAATTAATATAAATTTCTATCTTATTGAGAGCTATTTTCACCCCCGATCTGATCTTAATGACTTTCCCTACTCTTTTTGTATTTGAAACTCCTTTCCAATGGAAACAAAACAGGGAGTGAGGGAAACGTTAAAAGTGTGAGGGAAGAGATCCTCCAGCAACATATTATGGGAAACTAAATATATCTCGACACAAAAAATCTGGTGTTACCACCACGGGGAACAACTTTCTCTACCGAAGGGTAAGAGAAAGTTGTGTGCTGTGAGCCAGTCACACCAGATTTTTTTAAATTTCATTAGGTTTGATGGCCGGCCGTCGTTTTACCCCATATAAAATAAATATTTTTAAATAGGTCCCGTTTTCAAGTAGAGAAACACTGGCCTAAATAAATATTTATCTTATTTCTTCCCCTTTAAAAGACAAACAACCCTTCTAGAATTTTCTTTCTCTTTCTAAATAGGAAAAGAAAGTTATTATTTTAGTTTATTATTAGCCCAAAGAGATAATTTAATGAACGCGCTCTCTCTCTAAATTAATTTTATTTTCTTTCTTCCTACTGAAAAGTTAATTTCATAATCCATTTAGAAGTTATCTGATCATATTTTTTTTTTTTTGGGGGGGGGGGACTTTTTCTTTTAATAATCTTTTGACAAATTAATTAAAATATCTCTTTTTTTGTCGTTGTCGTTCTTTCTTCTTTAATTGATCATCTAATATTCCTAACCCTATTATATTTAATCCGGCTTTGATAAGATGAATGAACAAACAATCAGAACTTATATGGCCTAAGTTGCCGAAACGACTGTGTGCATGTGTGTGTGAGTGTGAGTAGGAATGAGAAAAAAGTGTGAGTGTTTTTTTCTTTATTAAAAAAAAAAGTACTAATAAAACCTCAAATTATGCATTTAAAAAGGCCGAAATATAAATAAATAAATAAATAAATCTATTACGACCCGCTTCAAAAATCAAAAATATTCTGTGTGTGTGTGTTCAATTTTAAGCATGAAGGAATTGAGCTAGGAAGATGAAATTTTATATTCAAGTTAGGCGCCGCCCTAGGGCGTAAAATAAGCTTTTAATTAAAATCGGCCAAAGAATTTCGATGTACTTTTTCAGTTTTTTTCGATTTTCTCAAAATTCGTTCCAAAGATTTTGATTAAAATTCAAAAATCAATTATTTTTTAGATGTTCCTTAAAATGTATATTCTCATTTTGCTTTTGAAATCTTATGAAGACCACTTTACCCTTTTAGTTCATAAGAAAGATTGAAGAAATGGTTGCCATGGTAACGGAATTTAAAATTTTTTCTCTTTTTTATTAGCATTCAAAATCAACTATTCTTTAAATTCCCATTTATTATTTACTCAGTGATTTTTCGTTTTTAATTGTTTCCAAGAAAACATATATATATATATCTCTCCCACTTGCAAACATTATCGTCTCTCTCTCCTTTTAAATTCCCTTTCCACCTTATCTTCGCATAGAAACAATGTTAATTTCCTATAGGGGGATTTGTATGTTAATTTCGATTCAAAGGGGGTCCCCTTTGAATTCTTAAAAGTGTTATGGCCGCCAACTGTGACCTTTAGTTGTTCTTCCAAGAGTAGTTCGCCGCCACCACCGAGTATTCTCTTGGTTACTCGGAACCAGTTTAATAAAAGATGTTGTTGAATTTATAATAATTTTATTATAAACTTGGATGTATAAATGAGTACATTCGTAATACAGAGGAGGTTATATTATAAAACGTATATGTGTACTAGCCCGTGAGTCGGGAGTCTGAGCTGATGTCTGTTTCTGACTGGGAGCTTATATAGCGCCTGATTGATGGTGGGGACATAGGGTCCCACGGTAAATGCTTATTCTTTATAAATTTTGATGACGTTTATATGCAACCTGGCAGTTCATGTTGCCTAGTGCTCGTCTTTAGCCATTTGGCAGTTTCAAATATCGTGGGAAGTCTCTCTTGTTTTTCCTTCCCAGGTGCCATCTGATATATTGATGACAATAATTTTATTACCAGTGAGAAAGAATTAGATCTTTCTTATGTCTAGACTGCGAGTCATCATTTATTTGATATAGCTTATGTCTAGACAGCGAGTCATCATTTACTTGATATCGTCAGACTTTCTTTTAAATATGTTAGATTAGTAATTATAATTTTCAAAATTTTTCAGGCACAACATAACCTCCACCCTTAGTTTCTTATTAAAAATAAATGTCTTTATACTTTTAATTTTTAATAAGTCTATCTTAAATTCTTGATTATAACATTATTGATTATTTTTCTTAAATCTACACTGATTATTGGCTTTCACTTTCACTTTCACTTTTCACTGATCATCGATATATAACCTTTACAATTCAGATTGGCTTTTAAATCGTATGAACTATGCATACACTTAACTTTAAAATTAAAATTTATTTTCATTCTCAACACATTCTTGAAGACTTAAATCTATCTAATTCTATTTTAATAACATGAATAATGATATGAATATGGTATAATAACATTTGTATAATATAGATATAATAATAAAATGATATTGTATTTCTTAATCTACTTGAGGTTCTGGGTCCTTTGGTTCTTATGAGCATTGGAAGATACTTGTTTTCGAGTACCTTTCAATGACCATAGTTACATGGTTACAATATTATCTCTTTTTTTTTTTTTTTACATATTATTTGACCCTTCACCTTCATTGGCTTCCTCTATGTTCTTATTACTTCTAGCTATGATTATAGATTTTCTAAATTTCATATACTTTCTACATCCTTTAAATAATGCATACATTACAATAATTATACTGATCATTGTTACAAGAATCGAGAAAAATGTCATGTGATGGTGTATGTTTTTGAGATTTCTCTGTTGTTCTATCTGTGTTTTTATTTCTTCCCACCCTTTGCTAGGTTCTTCTAAATTCACATTCATTTCCTCTATGCCTATGTTCTTTATTTGTTCTCCCCTTGTGTTTATTTTTCTTACTTCCCCCGTGTCTGTGTTATCTCTATCAATAATATTTGTTAGATTAAAATTTGGGATCTTATAACTGTTTACTATCGCTTCAGGTCTAAATTCTGACTTTAATACTTTATTCTTTGTTGATAGTTCGCACTTATTGCCTAATCTTAAAATTCCTGAATTCTTTAGAGTTAACTTGTTTGTTTCTTTTTCATCTTTACAGAAAACATTGGCATTCTCCTCAAAAGGTGTGACGAATAGCCACGCGTTAGCTTCCTTTAATTTCTGGAAGTACGTTGTTCTTAAATTGAATAAGTTGATCGAATTTTTGCATAAATTTTTCAAAATTTTTATTGATGGATTTGTCAAAAACTGACTTTCACAATTTCCCGCCGTGTGTACTAGATTGAATTCTTTCTGCTGATTGCAGATAAGCGCAGTATCGCCTAAGGGTTTGCATTTTTCCCATTCTCCCTTAGTTAAAACCAAATAATTTAAATTTGCCTTATCTACTACTATATATGATCCTGACAATCTAACAAAAGCATAATTTTGATCGTTCATTTTAACTGGTACTGAGTACATCTTGTATGAGTTAAAAATTTCACCTTCTACTAAAGGTATTTTATTTACCATGATTAGATTATTATTAGTAATATAGGCTGTCATTTGAGATAAGCTAGACACAAGGTGTTCGTTTCCTTCCCTAATTGTAAATGGAAATCTAAATTCTCCCAATTTAGGTAAAGCTAATTTGAGCTGATCTATTAATTCCTTCGGAGAAATCATAGTTGGACATATTTGACCTGTTTTGACTTGGTTGAGACATGCCAGAATTTCGTCTACCTCTTCCCTTAAATCTTGAATAATTAAAGAAAATACTGACACATGCTCGTTTAAATCTTCCCTAGCTCTGCTTAGCAAATTCTCCTTCTGTTGATTAGTTTCGAATTCGTTCAAATTTGACCTTATTTCATTGATGGACTTTTCTAATATGTATTCATTTTTCTCCAATTGTCTTATCTCTTTGTCAAATTTATATAGAGTCGCATTGAAAATCTGAATTTGTTTCCCGTTTACATTGACAATCTTTTCCTGTACGTCTTTTAAGTTGTCGATTTGTTCCTGATACAGTTCCGCATCCTCTTGATCGAGTGTTCCAAAAAGTATTTTCGCTATTGACCCTACTGCATTAATTAACCCTCTCTTTTGTCTATGTCCTACAATTTGATTGATTAGTATTTCTTTTGAATCTATATTCTCTACTAGCGTATCCAACATTGTATATAGTTCTTGGCAATTATTTTCTCTAACCAATTCTGCAACTCTTTGACAAGCATTTCTCGTTAGTAGCACATATTTTCTTACGGATTCTAGTTTTTGATATAATAATCCCAAATCTAATTTTGTAATTAATGTGAATTCACTCCGGAAAAATTCTATTTGTTTTGCAGTTTCGAAATAAACTCCTGGTTGTTGTTCAAATATTTGCACTGTAGTATTCGAACTTCTTCCATATGGAATTAGACTCAGAATCGCCAATACCGTTATCCAGTTCTTACGGAGCCACTGCATTCTGGCCTGTAACCAAAATCTTTACTTTAGTTACTTCATCTTGTCCTTTCTTCTTTACTAATTTGGCTAAGTCTTCTTGACATCTTTGAGTCAAAAATTCTCTCATAATCTTATTATCCCCTTCATCTTCAAGGCTCTCCCAAAACTCTATTAATTTTTCCTTTTCCTCTTCTAGCTTAGATATGTTAGACCGTTTTCTTGATTTAATAATTTTAGTGGTGTTCTTTATCCGGTCAAAAATTCCTTGTCGATTCCTTTTCTTATACTCTGGATCCCATTTTAATAGGACTTCTTTCTTTAATTCTTCTTCTTTCTCCATTTCTTCCTTCTCTCTTATTTTTTCTTCGTCGTGTAGAATTCTGCTTAAAGCATCTGCATTCGTGTTCTCCTTTCCATGCCTTGTATTCAATTTCATAGTCGTATTCTTTCTAACTTAATCTCCATTTTCAACAATCGGCTTCCTGGGTCTTTTATTTAAGCTGTAATTCTAAGTTAAGGCCTATGATCCGTAATAATCTTAAATTTTGCTCCTAGTAGTGCAATGGTCTGAAATGTCCACATGCCCATACTATCGCTAAAATTCCACTTTCTCTTGTCTGAGATATCTCATTTCGAAACTTGATTAGGGTTACTCTCATAAGAAATTGGCGTAAATCTTGTCCCACACTGGATTGGCACGATACCCTATTATCACCGTCTCTGTTGTTTATCTGCGGGGTTATATTCTCTGATATCATTTGAAGGTTGATTAATATTTTACTCTTTCAATAAAAGCTTTATTTCGCTCTACCAGTCTTGGTTTCTGCACTAATGTTTCTTGCATTATTTAAATTTGATATTCTCTTGTGAATAATTTATAACTGTTGATCGATCTCTCAAGTTGCGATCTGAAGCTATATTTGTTCACGAAGCTTCAGATAACGCGGCGCTCAATCCCTCGATTGTGGGTTTTGTATGGGAACCGACGAGCTTCATTGTTTCTCTATTCATAGCAATTCACTTTGTCTGGTTTTGCAGTCGTGATATATATTACTGCATTTTCACTTTCAAACAGCAGCAACAACCACGGTGTCTTGCTGAACTCTTTCGTGTTAATATCATCTTACTATGAAGGCATAACGTTTCAACTTCTACAATCACGCATTACTTCGCAAAATTGAAGTAACGGGCGTGCGATATGTCTTTCTTATTAATTTGAAATAAAGCGATGTTTATTTTGTTTCTGATCGCCGTAGAAAAAGCCGTCTTCTCTCTGTCTTCTTCTTTCCTTTTATCTGATGGTAACTCTGTTCCAGATCTATTGTGGTGAAGTATTGTGATTTACCTAATGAATCTAGGATTCATTGATGTTAGGTAACGGAAATGCATCCCCTTC
>JAKCPI010003701.1:0-19960 GCA_023213315.1 Euborellia annulipes | reverse complement strand
TACCCGAGCTAAGAATGGCAATTCTTTCTTTCCATTATCAGCCTTTTTGTTCTCTTTTTCATATTAAGCAACAGGCCGCGAGACGGGTCGGCTTGCTTTTCTCTCGGTCTCATTTCTTTATAAATTAATTTTGTCGACCCCACATAGGGATAAGGCCAGATAGAAGAAGAAGAAGAAGATATTTGTCAAGCTTTCAATGAGTAGGCCTATAAACGTGTTGATTCGAGCGCTTCTCAAGTCAGCTATTATTCGTTGCATAATGAATTTTATTCTATGCCTATCAATTATTATTAATACTTTCTTATCAATTGGAAAAAAATAGTTCACTTTTTTCTTAGTTTTTTTTCTTTATTCTATGTATTGTTTTTTGAGCCTTTTCGTGAAAAATAAAACATACTCTAAAGACTAGTTTCTTTTATTAATTATTTAGCTCGAGGTTGTTATTCTATTTTTATTGAAAAGAAAATTGCAATTGAAAATAATTAATAACAAAAAAAATTGATATACTAGCTTCTCCACCCTATGGATTTTGGAAAGTTTTTCTTCGGGTTTTTGTCAAAATTCTAAGTCAGAGTGGGGATAGCGCTAATGAATTTATTCTAGAGACTATATTAAAAGAAAACAATATGAGAGAGCATTTAAAAAATCATTGATTTATGAATTTTAATCCAAATCGTTAAATTATTAGTGCTCTTTGGCCAAATTTATTCAAAAACTTCGTGTTCCATGCCAGCAGGATATCAAACTTGTATATCAAATTTCAATCTTGTAGTCCACTAGGTTCTTGACGATTTTGGCATAGGAAATAGTCTTATAAATCGAAAATTTCTCTTTTTTTTATTGTAATTAAATAAAGATGGAATGTTTGTTGGATTCATTCATATCTTCAATTGGAGCAATTACAGCAATTGGACTGACTTGAGTGACTTCTAATTCTAATATCTCACTTTTAATTAAATCAATAACTCTTTCCTCTTAAATAATAGATGAAGAAAAAATGCCATTTTTCGTTGCTCTTGTTGTTGTTTTTGTTGGTTCGAAAAAAGAGAGAGAGAGAAAAAACCAAAGCCATGTTGTTGTGTATATTGACAAATACCCGATGTGGCCAAGATAAATCGGTTAGGGATTTTGAGGATTTAAGGGCCCCCCCTCCTGGTTATGGGCTGCCCTTTATATTATTGTTGTTGTTCCCGATTCACAATCAAACATTCTATTTTTCATATCAGCCCACTTTTTTTCTATATTATCTTTTAAAAAAATCCTCTTGGAAATAACTTATCAAAGAATAATAAAAGAGACTTGCCCTGTTTGCCGGGTAATTAACAACTGATTAAACTCTTTTATCAAATCTATAACATTTTTTTTTTATTTAACAAATAAAGGTATTTTTTTTAATAAACAATTAATTTATTTTTTTTTATATCAAAAGGGATATAACCCCCTCCCTATTTATTTAAATTGATTGGTGGCCAATGCAATTTAAATTAACCTTTTTGTCGCATGGGATTGGACGCGATCCCGCGACTCTTTGTACAAATGACCAGCACGCTAACCATTACACCAAAGCCCAGGGACAACCCCGTTAATTGATAGGTAGCCCATTCAAAGAAATAAATTTTTTCCCAAGAAACGATCAAACCCTTAACCTCTACTCAAGCAAGAACTCTACCACTGACAATCGCCTAGGCGGCCTTAACACTTATTAATGAATCCAATCTAATTTTTATAAAGGATTATTATTAATCAAAACGATTTATAAAAAATTATTCTAGGGTCATTCCAAAAACCATGGCAACTATTTTTATCAGCCAATAAAGCTGCAGGAACCAAAATTCAGGATATATAATTGAAAGTGTTCTCTTAATGCTGGTACTAAATTGGAATCAGGGTAAAAGGCGTATGGGTAAGGGACATTCAAAGATGCGTAAATAACAATAAGTGTTTTATTCGTATTACATAACTAATACACTTACTACTAGTTAACAACAAAACAAAAACCGTTTTGTTGATGGGGTATTAAGCACTATTTTTTATACAGTAAGAAGAATGAAATTCATTAAACTTATTGTTAGAACGGTAATAGTACTTTTTTAGTTTTTTTTTTTTTTCATTAAAATTTACTTTATCAATTTTGAAACATATCAACAGCAAGACAGGATGGATGAGAAGATCAGTCCCGTCTGCCTGGGGTAAAGAGATGACGTTGGCATTTCAAGAGGTTAGAAGCGGATCGTGCTCATCCCGAGCCAACAAAATAGAATTGGGGAAACGAAAACTTGCTTGACTGATGACCAGGAGACAGCGCAACTGGGGTAGAATTCACATATTGCACAATTAAGCTCCTCTTCATTTTTGAGAAGGTCGCCAAATGCAAAAAGCCCTCGAAAGGCAGGTAAGACTTCATTATATCATATTCGGCAACGCAAAGGTGAAATCGCGCATACAAACCGTACCAAATGGCTTAAATAAGAATGCCTGGACCCCAATATAAATATATTCATAATAACGGTTATCGTAAAGTCTTATATGGCCTAAGTTGCCGAAAAAACTGTGTGTATTTGTGTGTATGTGAATGTGAGTGTGAATAGGAAAAAAAGTGTGTTAAAAAAAAAGTAGTCAATTGTTAAATTTAATTTTACTTACAAAAGGTTTCGTTTAATTGGCCTGAAGAAACTCGCCGATCTCAGCCCCCACTCCCATCTAAAACAAAACAAGAAATAACGATTAGTCTCTATGATTGATAATGAGAATAGATTTTAAAATCTCTTTAACTTACTTTGTAGACTGCTTCTTTCGGCTCAACAAGGGCTTCATCCTAAAACTAACCTATCCCACACTATCTATGGCCGGGACGGCCATCTAATTTAAATCAGGTCCTCTTCTTTCTTGAGACGGTCCGATACCGAACACTCCCGGACGTACCTTCATCAAATCACTCGGAACGATACAAAGGTTTCGTTTATTGGCCTGAAGAAACTCGCCGATCTCAGCCCCCACTCCCACCCTAACCATCTAAAACAAAACAAGAAATAACGATTAGTCTCTATGATTGATAATGAGAATAGATTTTAAAAGCTCTTTAACTTACTTTGTAGACTGCTTCTTTCGGCTCAACGAGGGCTTCATCCTAAAAACTAACCTATCCCACACTATCTATGACCGGGACGGCCATCTAATTGTAAAATGCAGGTCCTCTTCTTTCTTGAGACGGTCGCGAAACGCGGAACACTCCCGGAAGGCAGGTAAGCCTTTATCAAATCAATTCGGAACGATACGGGGAAAACGCGCCCACAAACCCAAGGAAAGGTTAAGAGGAAATAGAATACAACAGATCGATTAATCTCCGCCGACCTGCCTAAACCATGCCATTTAATAGCGAGCTAAAATAGAGCGGAATTAATTGATCTGATAATCATTCACGAGTTAGGAAGGAAGCCCGGCCAATACAATACTGAAGATCCCCCTTGATTGCTCATCTCAGAAACAGAATGACGTTGTTCAAGATGCATGCTGAAAAAAAAGAACCCTAAAAGCTAACAACATCCTATACGAACTCCTAACATCTTGAACATTAACTCACTCTGTCCTGAAACAACCAAGGCCCAGAACTCAGCACTGACGGACAAAGAGCCTCGGAGAAAGAGAAAAACACTCTTTCTCTCAAATACGCGAAGGGAATAAAGGAATTCTCCTAGTCCTCTTAGACACCGTTCAAAAACGAATTGAATCCTCTGCTGGGAGCCCTGCCTAACTAAAAGGGAAAGAACAACAACACCCTATGCCACCAGTACGAGCGACAATTCGCAATTGACCAGCATCCAAGAGAACGTCAGAGAATCCCCGCACAGAAGGCCTAAACACCCCATAAGTATATAAATGGGTGAGCGTAGAGATTTTCTAATTATTTTTATCCCCCTCTATATAGAATCTGTCTATTGCTAGATAATCTAATAAGGATTGCGTGTATTCTTAAACATTAACATTCAGTTAGTAAAAGAAATAGAAAGATCCCCATACACGCAAAATTTATGCCCTAATATTACTAATAGCTAAAATAATAACACATGCACACTTGAATTGTCTCATATGACGATGTTGATATCCAAAACGATGGGAAATGAATGAACGAGGTACTGTGCATGATCTACCTTATATCAATTGACAACTTTTACCTTATGCACATTGACCATTCATCCATCCATTACCTTGAGAAGCACAAATCCTAAACTTTGAAATGGAAGAATTATATGTATTAATAACATCCTATCCATGCACCTATCTGAAAATATTCTAAAATGTTTAGGCCGAATTAAGATTTAAATAAAATTTTGAAAATCCTGTATCTAACTCACTCTACGCCCACGTAAATGTTCATACAGACTTTTATGTAGCTGCAATACTCAGGAATCAGCCGTAGGGATTGCCTTGATGACTCGGTCGGCCGTCAAATTTTCCTCGTATCAGAACTGGTGGTGTCTTCAATGCTTTATGATGTCAAATCTCGAAGGCGATTAGTCGAACTCTGAAATAGAAATAAAAAAAAATTATTTATTTTGTTTTAAGGTATTTTTCTACATACTTTACACCCCTTTCATATTTTCATATAAATTGCCAGTCAAGTCCATTCTTTCACTAACTTGAAAAAAAAAAAAACAACGAACTTTTCACATATACAATTGCTACTCACTAAGGCCATGCATTTTTAAGTAATATATATATTTGAATAAATTGCGATATTACCACTCTATATAATGAATATTAGGAATTTATTCTTTAATTTCTTCAAGGAATTTAGCCAAACATTAAAGAAGAGAGAGCGGGGCGAAATATTTTGTGGGGTCATATAATTGAATACTAGCTGACGCAATTTTTTCAAATAATTTAATTGAACGAGTGATTCCAAGTATTCATTACATAGACATCACATAACAAAATCCTCTGTGTGTGTGTGTATATATTTATAGTCTACTGAATATATTTATATTTTGGTCTCTGAAAGTGTTTTTTGATTTTGCTGCTAATAACTTTTGATTAATTTCATTCATAATATTAAAAACAGGTGTCTCAGATTAGGCCTAAATATTTAATAAATATTTTTCAAATTATTAAGTAATAAAATGTAGAATTATACTCTAAAATTATTTAATAAATTTGTGAGTTTTGTTAAATATATGTGACGTGTATTCATTGAATATTAATCTTTTATTGTTCAATTATATAGATCTCAAAAATTATTTAAATGCGAAATGCCTTACATCTATGGTTTATGTCAATATCGGAAAGAATATTTCAAGAGAGAGAGCATTCTTAATTAAAAAAAAAATTATCTTTCTCAATATTCCATTAAGACATCTTCGAATTAAATATAAGGGTGATGACTTGATGCTTTAAAAAGACTCAGATAGCCATAAAACTAAAATAATTTCTAAAACACACTCACATTGAGTCAAATATAAATTTATAAATAAATAATTAGCTTATATGATTCAATATAATGCATTTTGGGGATCTATTCTTTAATCATTTGAAAGAATTGAGTCAAGTATTTTTGTCTGGGATAAAGTTTTTGAAAATTAGATAGCCAAATTCCTTCAGATCTCTAATATTCATTATATAGAGAAGGGAAATTACATAAACTAATTAGGTAATTATATATATATGCAAGACCTGTGAAATGTTTTAAGGGTGCCTAAAGAGAGAGCCATTCTGGTCATTTATTAATTAAATTTATAGAATTAAAACTACCAGGGAAAAATCTAACTGATATAATTAAAAAAAAATGAAATAAACATTACTTACCAGTCTGAATGCCAGCTGGAAAATTTTCCTTTTTATTGCAGTAAGAAAATATCAATAGGAAGTTGGATGACTTAATCACTATTAAAAGAAAAAAATATTTAATTATTTAATAGAACATTTTATATTTCCTTAAAAAATAGTTAATAAATACCTTTAATAGTTTATTAGAGCTTAATCGCCTCGATTAGGGGACTCAAAGGGATCACGATGATGGAACAAGAAATGGAAATCAGAATGAATTCCCATTTTCACCTATAATAAATCACTCTATTATTTTTTAATAATTATTTTAATGTTTGAAAATAAATTTAGTGATTATCAAATACCAGGAATAATTTTCTTCCCATGAAAATTAGATGTGAACATCATCCTCTTCATCGACGTTAATCGTTTAATAAAAATATCGAGTTGAAATGATTTGATTAATTTCAAACAATATCTGAAATTAAAAATATTCTTTAGATTAGATTAATTAAAAGAATCATTTGAGAAAATATAAATATTGAACTTACATGACAAAGTAATTATTAGCTGAGAAATGTCAAATTTTTATCATTGAAATTTTCATCCATCTCATGACCGATTTTTAAAATTTTATATTCATTTTGAAGCTCGTTTAATATAGAATAAATATCAATCAATAGTTTGTATTAAAATGATTTAAATAATATGGATGATTTAAGATTAATTATTCTTAAGACGGCATGCATGGCTCTCTTTGATTTGGAGGCATCATAGATAATAGAAAAGAGATGCGAGATGCGCATGTCCAGTCAGGCAAGCAAAGAGAATAAAAAAACAAGACTTACAATTGTTAATTAAAAATTATATATTGCGTAATAATTTTAAATATATTTTTAAGGTTGTTCGGATAGTACATCGTAAGTCATAATAGAATCTAAATTTTTTTTTAAATAAAATTAAAAATTTGAATGCCAAAATTCCTTATTATAATTTAGTCGTGACCTATCATAGTTTATAATTGGATTAAGTTAATAATTTAATTACCAAAAATAATAAATGAATGACTTTCGACTTGAGCAGTATTTCACGTAATATAGATCTGGCACCATTGCATTCATCAACTATCTATTTTAAATCTTAAACGCCTTAAATTTTATTTTATTTAATATATTACAATGTTTAATGCAAATCAGTTTAAACACAATGGACGATTTGCGAGAAAAAATATTGTAAAATTGAAAAAAAAAAAATGTATCTGACATAGAGAAAAGACACAAATGTTATGCGACGTTGCCTGACTGGTCTCACTCTCAAATCTTCCTTATTTTTAAATATTAGCGACTGTCATTTTGGAGAATTTTTTGACTTTCTTGTTAAAATATCTTTAAAAGCGGTCGGCAGAAACTTTTGATTTTATGTTTAACGTATTCCTCGGAAGTGAATTAATAAAATGTAAGTTTTTTTGTTTTTGTATCATTTGCACAGATGCCTATATAATTCAATATGTGTGCGTTTCGTCGTTATTCCCCATAGGCTACATGTTAAATTTCAATTTTTTAAAAATTAATTACACGATAACCCTGTGTCAGATCTGCTTCAAAATTTTATTTTATACGTATTTGATAGTGATTAATAACATATTAAAAAATTAGCTTTTAATCAAGGAAAGTGCTTTAATGTCCGAACAACCTTAATAATTAATTTAGCCTATTATTTATTTTTATTAAATATTATTATTGATAGTAATAAATAAAATAGTTTATATTATTAAATAATAATAAAATTTAGGCTTATATATAATGTCCATACTTATGAATTTAAAAAAATCTGGTGTGACTTGCGCAGAGAACACAACTTTCTCTTACCCTTCGGTAATAGGTCTTAATAAATAAAGTCTAAATTTTTTGAATACGAAAGTAAATAAGCTTATAGTGTTGGTTAGGAGTCTAGAGTAGATAATCTAACAAATTTAGGGTTTCCTGACCAAGTGACAAGAAGGTATATTGAATTTAGAGCCTAAGTTTAACCCTCTGATTAATAGATATGGCTAGAATGTTATAATTATTAGCCCTGGGTAGTTATGAAGTTACCGTGCACAGGGGTTCGTTTTTTATTAAATTAGAAATTAAATCAAAAAAATTTTTTTGACCTTAGGGCTTTTAGAAATTTGTTTTATTCATTCGATTAGAGTTTGTAATAAATTGAATTTTACATGTTGACCGTGTAATAAATAAATGATTACAAATTGATGGCTCCCTGATTAAATATTGATACAATTAAAGAGAGGAAATTTATTGGTGAAAATAAATCTAAAACAGTCACAAAATGTTTATTTTGAGCTGCCTTATTTTTTTCTCTGCCCAAATAGCCCATATTTTGTTAACGCCAACCCCCCCCCCTACCATACTCCCTTTCACACTTAATTTTTCCGATCTAAATTATGTTATCTTAAATTTCATTTTCTAATTTTGAATAAAATTGATAAATTAATTATTCTTTAAAACTATTTCAAATTATATTCTCATTTTCTCTTTAAAATTGTTTGAAGCACACTTTACTATCCGAACCCGCACCCTTTGGCTTTAATATTATTAGTATAGATATTTATCTAGGCTTTAATAATAAAATCTTTTGTACCATCTTTGGCATCCCGTCCTGTGGAAGGGACGTAAAGAAGGTTCCCTCTCAGTGATGCATTCATCGAAAGGAGTAGGCTACACGCCGATGCTGAGGGAGCCCTTCAAACTATGACATCCTCCATAGCATAGAAGAGGTTGGATAAAAGGAACCGGGTGGAACCAGAAATAAGGATTAGTTCACTAGCTAGAGACCAACGCAGGAGGAGGAGTTAGATTTAGGAAATAATGTAAATTCACGGGGTGCAGGTAGATGGCTACGGCCAGAGGCCGGTTGGGTTTGAGGTGTGTGTCTTCGTACTCGAAAAAGCACCTCGGGTAACTAAACGGGGATCCCGATAGGAATTTCAAATAATGTACCATCTTTGTTAAAAAATCAAATTCAAAAAACTTATTGTAGAATCATGCTTTTTATGTAAACACTTGGTTTGATGGTTGTGTATAACTTCATAGGAATGAAATGAAGGATGATGATGATGGCGCTGAAGTTTGTGTTTAACATAATAGGAAAGATTGTCGATGGCGCTGAGGACGTTGTATATAAAATGCACGTAACGGTCCTTTAGAGGTTAGTTCACTTGAGTCGGAGTAAGTGTACAGTACTTGAAAACGACTGCAGAATAAGCAGTCGAAACGTTGTACAGTATTTATATATTTAATAAATAATTAATAAACAAAATGTGGTCTTAATTTTAAACTGGTAACCGTTGGCTCTAGTGGAAACATTATGCTTTAATAGGAGAATTAAATTTAAGTGCACAAGGTTTTCTGTTTCAATAATGTTGCTATCTAAATATATTTCGAATCAAAAATATCTGCTGCGTGTTCAGTCCCACCAGATATTTCTAATTGCTTTTAATTTGATAGAGTGAATTTAGTTAAAATGTTAGTTTGTGTTGTTGGCCTTATTTAAGAGATGTAGTAGTGTAGTTTAATTCAAAGAAGGATGGGGGAGTGAAGGAGACAAACACCTTCGGAATTGAATTCGCCAAACAGGAAGGAAGAAGCTTGAATCCCTCAACTTCCGGTGTGTCTGTAGGAGAGTTTAATTGAGGCTCTCTCTTCTTCTGATTCCAATTCGTTCTCAGTTCAGTCCAATTATTAGCTCTGTTATTGCGTCGTTATTCTCCCCAAGGGATTCTCTATCTACCTTTCTTTACCAATTTTATTCCTTTTAATTCATCTATTTAAATTCAACCACCGAACAGCTTCTCTATTTGCAGTTTATTTAAAAGATAATTTCAGGATTTGTCTCGATGATAAAAAAAAGAAAGTATGTTTAAAAGGAAAAAGTATTTCTTTTTGTTAAGGATCTTACTACATGGGAATTACTCCCAAATTAGTTGTCACTTTTGTATATTTGAATTTGATACTTTTTTGGAATTTAATTATTTGTCGAAACCACTCCTTAGGTCTATTCTCTAAAAAAAGGCGTTAAAATTTAAAATAAACAAATGGGTGTTAAAAAGTAATGTAGAAACAATCAGCGTTAAAAAAATGCTATTCTCTAAACAAAGTTTTAACAGCGACGTTAATATGTTGCTTTTATTTCAAAGCTGTCAAAATCATACCTTACTTTTTAGGTTAAGAACGCCATTTTTATTTTAAACACGACGTTAAAATGTTAAAGGCACCCCCTAGACATGGCATTAATTTTTAACACTATTTACTAAATGTTAACGCTTTGGCTTTAAAGTTTTTGTTTATAGAATAGCTATTTGAGGCAAGGAAGTGATTTTGAATAGCATTTTTTTAACGCTGATTGTTTTTACATTACTTTTTAACACCCATTTGTTTATTTTAAATTTTAACGTTTTTTTTTAGAGAATAGACTTGATTAAGTGTCCATAAATTTTTGTCAAACTTGAATGAAATGGTGCAGCAAGGATTTGTTCCTTGGGGGGAGAGGGTATTATGAATTTTTTTAAATTTTGTATGAAACGAAATTACATCTATCTAAGCAACACTAACAGTTTATCGTCCTGAAGATGGGATCGATGTGATTCTGAAACGTCGACGATAATTAAATAAAGTTTTTTTATCACTTGCTGGCTGCCTACATCTACCTAATCCTAATAATTATCACTCACAATCAGCCATCGAATTTCTTCTACTTAAAAATAAATAAACAAGGCATTCATTCTCTTTAAAGAATGTGAGATCGGGACGTTCCACAGAGCCCTGTTTTATTAAATTCCAAACTAAACGTTAGCTCTGTTTAGAAAGAACTGAAAGCTGCTTATTTATTTCTTTAGAAAATGATTATTTTCTTTGTTAAATCTAAATTCCTGGAAGGGAATTCAACATCCAGGTGATATTGGTCTCTCAGTAAAGTAAACTTTATCGTGAATCCCTTGGGATCTCTCAGGTTAACTTTATCGTCGTCCCTCCTTGCAAACAAGCAACCAAGTAAAGGAAGGGAGAGAGAGAGAGGTGCATACTCCTACTCCCTTCACCTTTTCCTTTTCCAACCCACAAAACCCAACAGTCCGTGTCCTAGAGAGGGCTTTTACCAAATGGACCAAATGGATGGATGCTTGACTAACCATCCGTAATCATCTTCTCTTAGTTAAAACAAACAAACAACTTGGAATTAATATTTTATGCTAATTTGTCGACAACGAATTTCGATCATATCAAAGGTACGTAGCTAGTATTTAGAATCATCTTATTCTAATTCTAGCAGTTATAAATTATTCTGTTACGTATTCAATGTGCTTGAGAATTAGAGAGATATTTTACTAGTAGGGAAGGGGAGGCGGGGGGGGGAGTTTAAGAGCCGGTTTCTTCACCTATCATCAAATAATTGGTCCTTGGTCAAGGAACGAAAATAAATTCTCTTCTGATTATAAAATATACATCTTATTGTTGAAAAATTTGGTGTGACTCGTCGCAGAGCACACAACTTTCTCTTGCCTTCAGTATCGAAAGTTGTGTTCTGTGCTTGTCACACCAGATTTTTGTGTCAACATATAATTAGTTTCCGTCAATTATCTAAAAAATAATTGATTTATAAATTTAAATCAAAATCGTTAGAGCGGATTAGGAAAAACCTGAAAAAGTGCATCTGTAAAGGACTAGTATTTTTGACTGATTTTGTTCAAAAGCTAATTTTCACGCCTCAAGAGGGTGTCTAACTTAAATATAAAATTTTAGCCTCTTAGATCTTTTTGATCATTGAGATATATTGTTATATGTCGTTCCATCAATTCTCGATATTGGATTTTTGACATGAATCTAAAGGTAGCATTCCGATCTCGGCAGTACTGCCCGGCAGCGACTGCCCGGCAGCGACTGCTGTGCGGCGCTGCCAGAAGCATTCGGATAGCTGCGACCGCTGCCCGGCAGTAACCAAATAGCCTTTATAATTCTTCTCTAAATCATTATTAAAATAATGTTTTTAATATTATCTTCATAGTTATCATATTTAAGAGACCAGATGAGGTTGATTATATGTATGTATTTATTATTTCCTTAATATATGCTATAATTTATATAAATAGTTTTTTTTTTAAGTAAATTTTAATAATATTATTATCAATAAATGAAGAATTATAATACAAATATTTGAAAAGAATCGGATTTCATTAGAAAAAAAATTAACTAAATGTTCGTGGCTTTTCTTTGGATCGCGGCAGGTTCGTCAAAAAAAATAATTTCAATGAAAATTGGACGAGCAACGAACACGAGCCGCAAACTGCTCGCGAGCAGAGCAGAGCGCAGATGTGTATGTACCTTTAATATATAACTATGTCAAATTTAAATGAACGAAAGAGAGAACTCGTGAAGAGACTGATTGAAGACGAAGAAGAGGAAGACGAAATAATGTTGCTATTATTTTCATCAAAGAGGAATGAAATAGATTCATTATTGATTCATATGCTCCCATATATTTTCCCGAACAACAATATCCTTATAGAATTTTAGTTAAGAATTGTACAGCGCTGGATTTTTAGAAATTAAATCAACCAAAAAACTCATCATTTTCTTCAGTAAATGTCGCAATCTTGGCAATTTGAAGCGAGCAGCGCTGCCGGGACTGCTCTCGGAGCGGCTGGGCAGCGCTGCTGGAATCGGGCAGCCACTGCGCCCCCCGGCGGCGCTGCTGGGTCGCTTGAGTCGGACACTAATTCATAGAAATCCATTTGAGCGGTGCGACGCGGCCCAGCAGTCGCTGCCGGGCAGTCGCTGCTGGGCAGCCGCTGCCGAGATCGGAATGCTACCTTAATACTTTCTCTCTATATAGGCCTATTACATCTATAGGTAGGAGAAAGTAAAATGAAATAAATAGAAATATTTTATTTATTTTCCTTTTGATTATAATGCTTTAATCTATATATATAATTTGCTAATGTCCGTCTGTCTGTCCGTCCGTCTGTCACGCTATACTTAGGCAACTTCCCGATGGAATTTTTAAATGAAATTTCATATGCATAAAGAGGACCTTCTCGGGATTACAGGAAAATTATTTTCATCCAGAAATTCCTATAAATTTTTGAGTTATTAATTCTTAAAGTTACGATTTCTCCCATAGGAAATATTATGTATTATTATGTATTCTTTTCGTTTGTATATTCCATGAATGTAAACAAATCATCAAGCAGGCACTGAATTGGAATGGAATAATAATAATTTTTCTTTAGGCCCTCGGGGCTTGGTGTAGGGGATAGCGTGCTAACCTCGTATTCCAAAAGTTGCGGGTTCGGACCCCAGGCAGTCCGATGATTTTATTTAAGCTATTTTGGATACCAAATGGCTTCAATAAGAATGCCTGGACCCCTAATAGATATATTAAACATACTAGTATCGTTTAAAGTCTTAAATGGCCTAAGTTGCCGAAAAAACTGTGTGAATGAGAAAAAGTGTGAGTGTTTAAAAAAAAATTTCTTTTCATAATTAAGAAGAAAAGGTGAGTGTCCGCCGCAGGCGGGCCCGAAGCCAGCTGGCGGGGGTCAGGGGGAGTCGCGGCTATAAATAATAAAATTATGAGATGTGCTATAATTTATAAAAGAGGGTTTCTTCTCGGCCTTTATATTCAAGAGGATAAAGAAAAAAATAGGCATAGAAAGTTTCCGTACAACACAGCGACCTGATTAAGAGGCGAAAAGTTTTGCAACTTAGTTACCTATTTTCTAATTGTAATCAAATAATGCCCAAATGCACACGCTATCAAATTTCCGCGTTTACATGTTCCTCTATTGTCGCAGTAGGCATTCGTGGTTATTATCTGTTCATCTCTTTTTTAATGGCGTCACGATATTGTCTTACAAACCTCATGCTTGGCTGGGATTTTATCACCCTCCCTCCGTTATCCCGCTTAATAATAATAATATCTCTGATAAACAATTAATATTTATAACGGAACTAATAGATATAAAATATTTATTTCAAAAATTTTATAGATGGAAACAATAAATTCCAGATGTTCTTTTTTTCAAATGAATTGAAAAAAAACGGAAAACAAAAATAATAAAAAAACGAAATGAATTTTTAGATAATAATAAGGGGGGGTGGAATATAGTGCAGTCGGTATAAAAAAATTCAAATTAAAAAAATTTTATTGGGGAAAAATAAAAAAAAGTAATCAACAAATTTTATATTTTTATTATTAAACTTAAAGACGAGGATTCCATTATTTTTACTTTCCCAAAGATAAATATACTAACAGCGCGATCCAAAAAGGGGAGCTCATCGATCGGATTCTCCCTTTAATATGTAATACTTTGTTCTTAAAGGCAAAAACTGAGGGCGATGTGGAAACAGAGGAATTATATTAGGGAAAAAGCTTTTGTTTAAAGGCATTTATTTATTCACCTAACGATAAATGTTTTATATTCATCAAATCCCACAAGTGCCAATCACTTTATTTAAAAATATTTTAAATAAATATATCCCTAAACTGGCAGAGCAGTCTTATTTATATTAAGTGATTGACATCTGAGACTTGGAATATTATTATTCCAAGACAAATTATTTATCGAATAGAATAAATCACTTTTTTTTTTTTTTTTTTTTTTTTTTTTTTTTTATTCTTTCAGGCCATTGACCAGAGGTCATTCCGCCAACTTTCTTTTACATACAATATTTACAAAATACATGATAAAAATACATTCATATAAAAGCCAATTAATATAAAAAATACATACATATACAAAAACACATTCGGAAGTAGAAGATCTAAAAAAAAACTGTTCAAAAATACATATAATAGCAAATAAAACATTCAAAATAAATAGTCTAAGAAACATTAATATAAAAACATAATACAAATAACACATTCCAAAAATAAAATTGATCGGAAAACTGAGGTGAAAGTTATTGTAGAATGGGACTATTATATTTTGATGGCATTTGTCTTAATGAATTTGGCTATTTCTTGAACTATTGAATAAATCACTTAAAGACTGCAGAATTGATTCTAATTGTTTAAAAGAAAATTACAATTTATAAATAAAATTTGGTAGCGCACCTGCCTTGTATACCAAGGGCCGAGGGTTCAGATCCCAGGTAGTCCGATGATTTTATTTAAGCCATTTGGTATCCAAATGGCTTAAATAAAATCATCGAGGACCAAACCCGCGACTTTTGGTATACGAGGTTAACACGTTAACCCCTACACCAAGCCCCGAGGGCGAATAAAAAATTATTATTATTATTATTCCATTCCAATTCAGTGCCTGTAATCCTGAGAAGGTCCTCTTTATGTAAGCTATATAAAATTTCATTTCAAAATTCCAACTACAAGGTGCTAAATAGAGTGTGACAGACAGACAGACGGACATTAGCGAATTATATATATATATAGACATTAGGAACCGACCGAATATTCGGTTTCGGTAACAGTTTCTGCCAGTTTCGGCCAAAAATCCTGGTTTCGGGCCTGGTTTTGGTTTCGGCCAAAAACAAACAAAAAAAATAATAATAAAAGGTCAAATGATTTCCACGTGAGGGAGAAAAAAACTTTCCCAAATGATTTCCACGGGAGAGAAAAAATTTCCCGTCCGGTGAAAAAGGAGCGAAAAAAAAGAAAGAATTTCATTTTGATAGGGAAAAGTAAAATAAAAAAAAAAAAAAAAAAAAAAAAACGGTAAAATGAGATGAATTTTGTATAGAAAATACAAGTTTCTGTTTCGGTTACGGTTTCAACCGGAATTCGGTTTCGTTTTCGGCTGAAAATTTTTCTGTTTCGGTCGGACCTTAATTTATATGTAATTTATACGTATCTTGTACTTTGTATTCTATTAATAATTAGAGTTTTGAAACTTGGTCCCCTCAATGAGGCATTTATTCTATCAAAATGTGGTTCGAATCTGACTTTCCTTTACATATAAATAGAATAGAGCCAAGTCCGTGTTTGATATTGCTATCATGATCCAAGGTTTCTCTTTCCCTTTTCACCAAAACGTTGTTACAAACATTTTTCTTTTTAATTAGCTTTGGTTTAAAATTTCAGCTCTCGCTAACAATGTAAAAGATAAATAGAGAGGGAGAGAGGGCCTTTGAAACGAGAACGAGCATTGAGGCCCCTCCCCTCCCCTCCCGCCTCTCTTTTTAAGGGCCATTTAAACTTTCAAATCATTAAAAGCAAACAAAATACAGGAAATTTGAAAATTAAACTCGAATTAAATCGGTTAAAATAATCAAAAGGAAGAAAAGGGACAAAATACAATTTTAGGATATAGAGCGAGGATAGAGCACAGTAGAGTTACTTGTAGATAGATAGATAAGGCTGACAATATTGTTAGAGAGAAGGAAGTTTCATTTTATAAATTAAACATGGCGAATGTACGTAATAATAAAGGAAAGAAGAATGTTTAATGTTTAAATTAACAATAATTTCCAAATTATCTTGTTATCTACTCATAGTGAGACCTTTGAACGTATATAACCTTAAGGTTATATACGTTCAAAGTAAATATATATATATTTTTTTTTTTTGTATTTTATTTCTTTTATAGTATAGCTCATTTTGAGAAAATTTTATTTATAGGCCTATTAATTTGACAGAATTCGGTAATTCGGTTTCGTTCAACGACTTTCTTCAGGGCCTTTAACATATTATATTTATTTTACAATATAAATACACATTTATCATATGAAAAGAAACTACATATATAATATTTAAGATATTATATACATCGCGTATGTAAGCCGCGAGGGAAATTTATATAATTTCGACATTAATTAATTATCAATTCAAATACCCGAAAAAAGTATGGGTGTGTTGTCGTCGGGAGTTGAACCACGGATCCACCAATTTGTACTCGGTGTGCCCTTACCGCAGCACGGCATTCGGGTATTTGAATTCACCCGAATGCCGTACTGTGGGCTAGTGGTAAGTGCACACCGAGTACAAATTAGTGAATCAGTGGTTCAATTCCCGGCAACACACCCATACTTTTTCGGGTATTATTAATAAATGTTATATTTATCATATGTATAGGCCTATATTTTATATTTTCAATTGCAATAAATGTGAAAATATATCGATGTTTTATGGCTGTGGACATTTACTCAGTATTCGCAGCGACTTAGCAACCAGGAGATTAAATGAAAAAATATTTTATTTAATTTCTATTTGCTGACATTTCGGTCGCCAATCACGACCTTCAGCAGGGCAAATATTGTCAATTATACACGATCTTAAGTATTTTAATATTCATTGCAATTAAATATACAATTTCTTTTACTTTGATTTGTACATATAAAAGTAAAAGAAATTGTTTATTTAATTGCAATGAATATTAAAATACCTAAGATCGTGTATAATTGACAATATTTGCCCTGATGAAGGTCGTGATTGGCAACCGAAACGTCAGCAAATAGAAATTAAATATTTTTTTATTTAATCTTTTGGCTGCAAAATCCCTGCGAATCCTGTGTGAAATTATAATTTGAAAATCACTAAGTTTAGACAAGAAGAAACGTCGTTGTATATACATTGTAAAAACTTTCAACTGTTTTGTGACATTTAATTCCTCCTGAGAATGGGAGCGACGCATTTCCGAAACGTCAACGAAATAATATAATTTTTTTTATTTCTGCTGGTTGCCTTGCTCACTGTGTTCCTTATTCAATTATCACCACAGCCATCTCTATTCTTCATTCAGCAAAAATATTAAGGTGCCCCTTGGGGCGTAGCACAATGGTGTCTCTTGTGCTAAGGGTCAGGGATTCGTACCTAATCTCATGCAACAAAAATTTAATTGGCTATCAATCAATTGTTGGGGTCTAAATAGCCCCGGATGCCGAAAAAGACCTTAAATTACTAAAAAAAAGGTCATTAACTTTGTCTTGTCATCTCTTTGCTTATTAAAATTAACGCCAACAAAGGAAAACTAAAACTCGTTCAATACGGAAATTTTATTTATTATCTAAAAAAAAACAAAAAAATTTCTTTTGATGACGTGTTTATGATCTCGTCCAACGAGAAGGAGGCGAAGGCGAGTTGCTTGATAGCTCTCCAATTTGTATCTAATGACGTCCAGCCTCTCTGTTTGTGTCTGTCCTCTTATCATCATCAACATCTTCTTCTTCTTCTTCTTCTCTTGTCACTTTCAAATATTCACCCTCTCTCACTCTTAAGGACGAACGAATTCTTCTTCTACTTTTTTATAGGTTACTTGGATATAACAAGGAGAGAGAACTTTTTCTTTTCTTGTTTTTTTTCCCCTTATTATCATGTAAAATTCCACATTCTCCCCAAGCAAAGAGAGGGTTTTTGAACAGAGTAAACACTCAACTTGCCACCGCCAATCAATATTTGATTCCTTTGAAATCAATCAATCAAAAAAAAATGACGTTTTTTTAAAGGGGAGAGTGATTAGAGTTATGGGTTGTTTGTATTCAAGTAAAAAATACGCGAATGTAGCTTTTAATTTGATTAAACGAAAAAAGAAAGTGAAGATCCACTCTCTAAAAAGCTAAAAATAAAAATCCATCTTTACAAACTCAAAGAGCTTAATGACTAAAGGCCTTTCTTTTCTCATAAAAATATCGAAAAATCAACTTAGCGTGTTGAGAGATAAGTGCAGAAAAGAATTGCACAGGGAAATCAAACTTGGCATAGAATCTGGCCATTTATTAACTGTTAAGGATGTTGAGTCTAGTTAGGGTTGCCACCTTTTTTTTGTAATTATAGTGAACTTTGATGCAAGGGCGGATCCAGAGGTGTTTCTCGGGGGGGGGGAGTAATCTGGTGTGACTCGTCGCACAGCACACTATTTTTTTTAATTTCGGTAATTAAAAAGCGCATTCTGTATTTGTTTGCGAGAATATAAATACACATCAAATTTTTAAGTATTAATTTTAAAAATTTTACATTAAAAATAAATTCTTTTGCGAAAAAAAAGGTATTTTTTCGAATCTCGGGTGGGGGGCATGGGCGTCCGCGGGGGGGGGGGGCAACCAGGCACTTGCCCCCCTGGAAAATTAAAATGATACAAAAAAATGTATAAAACAAAGAAACAAATACAAAAAAATCTTTCACAGTAAACATCCACCTTGCCGCGGTTTGAAAGCTTTAAATACTAAGGGATGTATAACATTATTAATATCAAAATACGTTTTTTTTAACTTATCTTGAAGTGACTTGCCCCCCCCTGCAAAAAATCCTTGCCCCCCCCTGCAAAAAATCCTGCGGACGCCCATGGTGGGGGGTTTAATTACTCCCTTACCCCCCCCCTTGTGTCCGCCCTTGCTTTGATGATTAAAGGTGTGTCAAAATAAAGTATCATTATATTTCTTTTATTTAAAAACATATTTTTTATTGCTTTTCGCAAGTTTTATCAAATTATTATCATTTCTAAACAATTGTACAGCATCTTTACAGTCTATATTTAAGTTAAAGTAAATAATCCTTTTTCCTTTCTCCTACATCTATCTATATATGTTAATATATATAGAAAGTATTAGATTCATGCAAGGGCGGATCCAGAGGTGTTTCTCGGGGGGGGGGGGTAATCTGGTGTGACTGGTCGCACAACACACAATTTTTTTCTTAATTTGGGTAATTTAAAGACGCATTCTTGTACTTGTTTGCCAGAATACAAATACAAATTAAATTTTTAAGTATTAATATTTAAAATTTTTTTGTTGTATAAGCTGGCCAAACGGACTATTGTCCAAGCCATATAAATATGAGAAGAAGAAGAAGAAGAATTTAAAATTTTACATTAAAAATAAATTTTTTTGCGAAAAAGAGGTTTTTTTTTTTAAATCTCGGGGGGGGGGGTAATTACCTTTGATCCCCCCTTGTATCCCCCCTTGGATTCATGTCAAAAAATTCGTTGTCGAGATTTTGAGTGGATATAGGCCTACACGTTTTGAGGTCCCCTGAATCCAAAAAGTGATTTTCGCGACATGGACTGTCTGTCTGTGTGTCTGTGTTCAATTGAGCTATGAGGTTGAAATTTTTTATTAAAGTTAGAGTACCCCCTAGGGTAGGGCTGGACGGTAAACCGGTTTACCGGTAAAAACCAGTAAAAATTTTTTTTACCGAAAACGCGGTAACGAACCTCTAATTCGGTAAAAACCGGTTTTTTCTCGAAAGTCGGTAAAAA
>JAKCPI010003700.1:0-53072 GCA_023213315.1 Euborellia annulipes | reverse complement strand
AAAAGAGCTTCGTCAATAACACCGAGATTTGATAAACTTTTCGATAATAGACAAGCATTTCATTAAAAGACAATAATAAAATATTCTTATTCTTTTACGTTTAATAAATATCTTATCAATAATTGTGTTTGTATTATTTTTTACCAATAAATATTTTTGAGGTAGGCGCGCTAACAAAGTTTGGAAATCATTGAGTTATGGTTATGACTATTTAAAAGAAGAGATTGATTACAAAACAAATTTAATATTTCACATGTTAATTAAAGTGCGATTAGAATCATGTTTGGTTCTAAAAAATAATTGAGGAAAAAAAAATTATTTTATTAATATAAACATAATTTTTTTTTATTATTATTAAAGTATGTTTCGTTTTACAGACTGTATAGCCGAAAAAGATCGCGCCTGTAAAACTCGATATAATTCAAAAATTAAAATTTTTTTGTCATTTCGCAAAAAGCAACATCCAGAAAATTATCTACAAAAATTTCCTTTTATCACTGATGATTTATTAAGGTCGAATAATCCGGTTTCTACTGCAATATACCAGTTATAAATATATTATTCAAATAAAATGTAGAATATTAATTGGACCATGTTATGCAATGGTGTGTCAAAGACCAAAAAATTCAAAATCGAGTTAAGCACGGAATATTGTTTCAAATGCTTTAATTAATAGTATTTTTTATGAAATATGTCTAAAAAAATTTATATTTAATGTTACTTGCACAATTGACAAGAAAAATTATATATAATCCAATGTAAACAAAAAACTTTAATTTATTGTTGATTTTCTCAAAACTCGACGTTTGGTCTTTGACACACCATTGCATAACATGGTTCAATTAAAATTCGACAAGTATCCACGGGTAATCTGCTATTATTAAATTATTATAATTATTATTAGTAATTGTTGAGTTTATTAAAGAAATTTATAAAATTTAAATGGTATATGTATTAAAATCCTGTTGAAATTGTTGATATAATTTCCAATATTAGATTATTTCACCTGTTTATTAACAAATTATATTTAATTTCTCGAGTGGCTGTGGTATATTTAAACAATGGCAGGAGGTGGCAGCTAAATTAATGAAACTCCCAAAGATTCGCGACGTTTCGGTCCAAATTTATTCGACCATCATTAAAAAAAAAAATTATTTTTAAATTAGCAGCATTTTTCATACAAAAAAAAGTAATGAATTATATCAGCACATTCATTTGAGGCTGAAATTAATGATTAAACTACGAAATCTTTTACCAAGGCGTAATGAATTTTCCCGCAAAATTAATTTCTCTTCAATTCTAGCGATTCACATAGAATTATCTTTTATTTTCAAGCTCTAAATGGTAGCGCTATTTCCTGTATCAAATTTCTTTTGTTAACAAGTTTTGTTTCTAAAATATGGAATATCCTTTCCATATAAAACTCATTAAGATCATTATTTCTTCATTCATTATCCGAGTGCTAGGGAATAAATTTGAAATTTAAATTAAGAGAAATAAATTTAAAATAAATAGTATGGTATATAAAATATATAGTGTGGTAAAAAAAATAATCTTTTTTTTTACTTTTTTAATTACAAATTTAGTTAGGAATCATGGTCGTAACTAGAGAATTTGGCTGGGGGCCATGGGACCAGCTATCCTCCGGGGGCCGGGAAAGCCCATATTTTCTCAATTTTTCTTGGGGCAGGGAGCTTTCTGGGGGGGGGGGGGACCACGATCCTTCTGAGGGGGTCGTACTCCCCTAGTTACGCCTATGTTGGGATTAGACCAAATCGATTCAATTTAATTTGTTTAAAATGGCCTCAGAGAAGAATTTAGAAAATTTAGTAGTCACAACTTGAAATTTTATTATTTCATTTAGGATTATTAATATGATCTGACAAAAAAAAATTATAAAGGTGAAATTCTAATTTATCAAAAATTAACTACCCTTGCAATTATGAATATTATAAAATATTTTATTTGTAGGCCTCCTCAGCCAGGAATACAGAGAATATCTTTAATAGCAAAGATTTCATTTAAAAACTAAAGATGCGTGAATGCAATAATAAATAAATATTGAGTGTTATCTATTAATATTTTATTTTTTTTTAGTTTTTATTTTTAGTTCAAATTTGTATAAAAGTTTGCTATCAGTAGAGAATACAAACATTTTATAACGGCCAACAAAAGACCGTCCGTCCCTAAAAATAAAAAAACGACATTCCAGATCACTGACAGTAGCCATATATTTTATTTAATTATTTATTCTCTTCAAATACAGGTTTCAAATACCCTACCGCAGGTCTTCATCAGTGAAATAAGTCCAGAAAAAATTGAGAATTCATTACAATATAGGCCTACTATTAAATTTAAATAATTTAATAATAATTAAAAGTAAACACCAGGTTTAGTTTTAAAAAAGAAGTTTTATTTGGTACATTTCGATATTAAAACATCCTTACCCGAACCTTATTAGAAATTAACTGACAAATTCCATTGTCGATCTAGCTATTGTAATAAGGTTCTTCTGATGATGTTTTAACATCGAATTGTACAGTGAGGGACAATATTAAGTCCCACCCATGCGTTTCCTACTTGTGATTATTTCATTGTTTTTAAAAAAATATATTATATATTTTTAAATGGAAACTTTCATGGCTCAAACTTGAAAAATTTCCAATAAAGATTTTCATTTTCTTTTATAAAAACAATGAAATAATCACAAGCAGAAAACGCATCGTGGGACTTAATATTGTTCCTCAATTGTACATTTATCTATCAAATAAAACTCCTTTATTTTAAACTAAATCTAGTGTTTACTATTAATTATTAATAAATTATTTTAATTTTAAAAATGTTCAAACTAGTGCCTACGGTGAATTCTTTAGATTATACTACTCTTAGATGTATATAATTTCTCACACCTAGAGCTTTGAGGCTGCAATTTTAAATTTAAACTCTTGTTAACACTTAATATTTTATATTTTGTATTGATAATTATAATCCATCAACTAATAGAAGTATAAATAATTAAATAAAACATATTTTATGAACAAGATTAGAAAATTTTTAAGATCCGCTAATTATGAACTACCCACACATCATTTTATTTACTCGTTCGTATAAATATCCCCTCCCCCTTGCCGATTCTTTTATGTTCATTTTTATAATTCTTTGTAGTTTTTTGTCCTGAAGAAGATCATAAGTTGTGCTGATAGAAATAACTAAATTGATGTGAGAGTGGGTCATCAAAATCTGGTCTAATTCTTCCTCATAGATATTATCCAGCAATACTTTTCAGTTAATTATTTTGTTGTTTATTGGATTGAGAAGACCTATATTATTGTAAATTAATTGTTAATACGTATTTTAAAATTTCTCAGTAACGCAGAGAGCCTTTACTTTATGATCAAAGAGTTTATTCTCTCCAGTGATAATTAATTGAATAAATATAAATATAAATCAATGAATTCAGTGGCTGTTTTTCTATAAACAGGAGCTGGTGCAGCCAAAAATGAAAAGCCTCCAATCCAATGAGACGTTTCGGGTTAATTTTATTGACCCATCTTCAGTCTCAAAATTGTTAATGTTCCGGAGTTGGTCGAATTGGTAATAGGCCTACATGTAAATTTATGTATCATATGTGTTGGCGAATCAATTCATATAGCCTACATACTTATTAAGGGATATTAACATTTTTGAAAGATGAGTCAATAAAATTAACCCGAAACGTCTCATTGGGTTGTAAAAATCAAAGGCTTTTTATTTTTGGCTGCACCTGCTTCTTCTCCAATAAAAATCAATAAAAAAATCTATTAAATACTTTAAAGAGTATTTTTTAATATTGATATATTCTTTTTCAATTTTAATAAATGTCCTCAAATGTGTCTGTCATTTTTGTGAGTTTTATTTATTGATGCGATCAGATCTCGCGAAGCTCTTGTGGAAATCAACATCATGCCATAATTACCTGATCTCACTAATCAATAAAACCTATTAAATAATATTTCTTAATAATTAAAAATAATATATATTGATAGCCAGGACTGGGGAGAACTGACCCTTAGATCATAAAATAAAAGCTCTCAACACTAATGGGAATTTTAAAAACTTAATTTGCAATAATATTTATTTTCATACATAGAGGAAAAGATGCAGTATTTGTTTTTATCACGATAGTTTAAAATTTATAGCAATTAGAATTTGATACATGGAACGTTATCAACGTTTCGAGTGATGTCATGTTTTTTATGAGTCTCCACTCACCTGTAATTATTCATTAAAAAAAATTATCACTGTCCATTATCAATCAATAAAAAAAAAATATAAAATTTATTTCGAGTTGTATAATAGTCAACCTATATCACCTTGTAAATAAAATCTTTTATTCTAATGAATTTTATATTAAAATCATAAGAATACTAGGTTTTTAAATAAAATTTTTACACCCTTTTAACGTTTCGATTCTATACGCTGAGTTCAAAAATGAGATTTATAAAACGGCCCCTAAATTCATATTAGTCAAAAAAAACTATTTATAATTTTGAAATTCGTATATGCATACACTTACTAGTCAATGCATGCATTTACTAACATTATTAAAAGCGTGAAAAAATATCAAATAACATAATCTCAATTTTTTTTATTTTAAACATCAATGCAACGACAAAATTTAAAATGTTTGTTTTAAAAATAATTAACGCATAAAATCATTAGTCTATGACAGTGGTTTCCAACCGGTGTGCCCCAGCACCCAAGGGTGCCGCTTGATTGGCTAAGGGGTGTCGCGAGATATTGAGATAAACCAAAAAAATTACCGCAAACAAAACTATTGTTTTTACTCAGGGATTATATTAAGTTATGGTGACGTTATTTATTATATAATATTTCAATAAATTGGAGGCAGAAAAGAACGCAAAATTTAAAAAAAAATATTTGTTTTTATATGTCTAAATAGCATTTTTAATTTAGTTATCTAGGATTCGAATCGTGGGGGCCTAATAAACCAATAGATGGCGATGGATTGGTCACCCCTAATAAACTACGGTATCATTAGTATATTGAGGTGGATAGCTGAGGAGTAAGGAAGAAAGAAAAGAGGGATTTCAGCTACGTTTATTTCGTTTATTAATCACTTCAAGCTGACGTTTCGGTCAGATTTGCGACCATCCTCAGGGCTGAAGTGTGTCAATAAAACTCCTCAAAAAGTCGAATGGTGTAATTGTATAAAATATTTATTGGCGGCTTGAAGTGATTAATAAACTAAATAAACGTAATTACAATCGCTCTTTTCTTTCTTCCTTAATACAACTACGGAATTTTTTAAGGCTTCTGGTGAATTTATAAAATAGACACTGACACACGAAATTTGATTACCGACGAGAGAAATAGAAATTATCAAATCAAAGCGAATAAAAAGAAAACAAAAAAAATGTGAAATTTTAACAAATAATCGAAACTTGCTTTTTCTGGCATTCCCTTAAATTTCAACTCATATTTTTTATTACTAAAATCTAATTTATATTTCATCTAAAGTTTTCAGAATTGGCGAATAACAAATATATGTGACCGTCCACATGAAAAGTTCACTTGGCTAAATTTTCAGGAGAACCGTTTTACAAAAAAAGTCAAAAACATCGAGTTTTTTTTTTTTTTATTACTGATTCCGATTCTCTAGTTAAATTGAAAAAACAAGACAAAGGTGAGATAAGAGAAAAGGGACCAAACAAACTTTAAACTCATTTTTCTCAAAACTAAGTTTTTCATAACCAAATTTTAAAAATTCATATCTTCCAAACAATAAATAATAAAAATACCAACTAGCTCAGCAAGATGTGTTCTGAACAGAAAGCATAAAAACTCAATTTTGACCACGAAGAAGACCATTTGGTTCCTTTTCATGTGGACGGTCATATATTTCAATATACGCACTTAACAATGGATCGATATTAAGGTCAAATTTTTATTTTTTTTATAAAATAAAGTGTCATTTTAGGAAATTATCTCGTTTTGTTTCATGACTAGTGTTTCGAAACGGACTTGTACAAAACAAAACAAAAAAAAAATTTGATGATGATTTTAATTTGATGCGGCGATTTCCCATGACGGACAGGGTCAGGTTTAGAGGTTGCTTGGTCGTGTTTTTCTGGCCGATGACGGCGGCGATATCCTGACTGGGGTCCGAACCCAAGACTTGAGCGGTGCCCAGGTCTGAAAGCATCGCCGCCGCCACCGGACCACGCAAAGGCCCTAATCCGGACTAATTGCAAACCACCTTCAGACTTTGATCCATATCTCTTTCTCGTTATTTTTTTTTTTTTTTCGCTTGTGAAATTGGAAACTTTGTTGCTTCTAACCTGAATTTGAGCCGATGGCATGAAACTACCGGGCGACAAATAGTGGATCGTTTGAACCCACCGAACAAGATGTAATTTCATTCATTTAAAAAAATACCTACAACTTATTTTTTTAACTAAACGGCATACCAATTTTAATTAAAAAAAAAAATTATTCATACTAGCTGCGCAGACAGCATAAGGCGTTCTTTTTTTTATTTAGGCCTATATAATAGTTTTAAAAATTCTCTCCGAGTATGGTACATATTTTTCGTTTCAAAACAAGAAGCGAGTACTCTACCTCTGAGTCATGTCGCATCCTTTTTTTAATTAAATCAAAATATTTTTATCTTAAAAAATATTGATTCTATTCCAAGCTCGCGCAAAATGTTAACCATTTTTTTTTTTTTAAGAAATCTATAAATACATATAGCCTATGTATGTATATATATTTTTGTTATCTAATCAATAATTTAAATCACTAAAGAAAAAAAAAATACTTTTTTTTTATGCTCAAGAATATTAATTAAAGATCTTGCTAAATGTAAAATAGAATTAATAAAAGCGCCGATATAATCAATATGAAAATACTCTCTATTTACAAATACGTATAAAACTTTCTCACACTTTATTAAAATTGGCAAAAATTGTCAACAAATCTTAAAGTGTTTTTCTGAACGTTTTTCATCCCCTAGATTCAATTCAAATATAAATTAATTCTCTTTTAAATACACTAATAATTAGGCAAAATTTAATTCATTTATATACAAACTAAAACAAGGCAGAAATATGGCGTACCCAGGGTATAGGGAATGGAGTTCACGAAGCCTAGTTACCCCCTGCTCAGTCATACACATACTTTAAACTTTACATTTTTCTTTTTTCTTTAAACAGCAGTTAAAACCCAAATTAATTAATAAATGAAACCTGAACCTTGGAATAGAGATAGTTCTATATGATCCAAAGTTCAGAGGTTCGTTTCCCACCCAGAGCAATTTATTTATTTTTGGCGAAAAAAAAAATATATTTAAATCATATAAATTAATATAGAAAGAGTCTAAAATGGCCAAAAATACATCCTAAATAAATAATAAATAGGTGAGAAAGTTTTTTTTACGCTCAACGCTGGTTTAAATTATAACGATAAATGCCATTTGTATCAACTAGATGAAGAAAACGACAGAGGAAAAATTGAAAAATTATTTTTTATTTCATTTCTGGCTACCTTTACTTAAACCTGTCATTTATTATTTAAGATAAAAAAGAAATTGTTTTTAAAATAATAACTATCTCGCCGAATAATAACGCCGATACTTTACTATTTTCAAATAACGTTAAATAGCCGGTTAAAAAAGTATAATTATGATAAAATATCATTCACTCCCTGACCATGGTATCAGAAAAATAACATTTTCAGCATTAAAATGGTTGACTGATATACACTACAAATGTGTATGCCCAATATAACTTGGCAAAGACATTAACCTGGCCCTGAAGATGGTCTCATATGAGACCGAAACGTCGATTCAGGTTTTGATAATAAATTGAAATAAAAGCTAGTAGCTGCATTGCTCATTTTTCCACAAAATCTAAATAAGATAAACAAAAATGAAGAAAGTTTAAATAATTTCAATAGTAAAGTCAATTAAAATGAATAATTAAATATAATGAATTATTCAAATTATTATAAGGATATTACCAGTAAATATACAGCATATTACAAATTTGTTGTTAGTGAAAAAGTTTTTTTTTCTCTTTGGTTATTTGAGGTCATTAATCTTGATTGAATCTGCCCTTCTATTTGAAATCTTTGTAGCGTCCATTTTTTTTTTTTTTTTTTTTATTCAATCTTGTTATTAATCAAATTTCCTATGAGTATCTGGGTTGCCCGGTTAGCAGGATCGCTAAAAACAAAAAATAAAATAATTTATTCAGTGAAAAAGTCATAAAAAGAATTCATTTATTATTATATTAATATCAAGTAGGGCGGTTATTGAAAAAAAAAAAACTCTTGAAAGAATAAATAAATAGTCTATGATTATTTAAAAGACTATTTATTATTTCTTAAAGAAAAAAAAATTGAATATGTAATTATAGCCATCGATTCACATTAATTTTAATATGTTCTCTCTAAATAATTGATAATTTTATTAAAAATTTATTTTAAAAAAATTTTATTTTTACTTCTATATATGTGTTAAAATATAGAAAGTATTTAATTGATGTACAAAATTCGATGTCGAGATGAAGTACATATTTTGAGCCCCCTGAGTTCAAAAAAGTGGGTCTATCTGTGAACAAATTATCTCAAGAACGAAGAGCTATCAAGTTTAAATTTCATATTTAAGTTAGGTACCCGCGCGGCACGTGACACGAAGCTTTTGATCAAAATCGGCCGAAAAGTACTAGTACTTTACTGATGTACTTTTTTAGTTTTTTCCGTTTTTCTCAAAATTCGCTCAAACTATTTTGATTAAAATTCATAAATCAATTATTTTTTAGATGCTCTTTAAAATGTATATTCTCATTTTGCCTTCAAAATTGTTTGAAGCACCCTTTACTCTTGAACTTCATAGGAAAGAAAGAGAATATATTTTCTTTTGATTATAAATTTTTATTTATTTAGCCCGTTTATGATTATATCTTGAGTTATAATATGCTATCGACAACTAAATATATATTTCGACACAAAAAAATCTGCTGTGACAATACATCACACAACTTTCGAATACCGAAGATAAAGAAAGTTGTGCTGTGAGGTAAGTCACACCAGTTTTTTTTATATTCACATTTTATTTTCCTACATCCGTTAGCGTCCAAAAATATCTAGTTTTTTCAGCGTTATTTTTCTGCTAAATATAAAATTTTCTTTAAAAATCATATCCATCACCAACAAACAAAAAACTAGGATACATAAATTTTTTTCTAATTGAGGGTAAATTAATAAATCACTTTATAAAAGTGTAGAAACGTAATTAAACGAAGCTTTTAAGAAAGTATAGAAAAGTATAATAGGCGTTTCCAATTGAAATGAAATATTATTAATATCTACTAGTACAATACAAATTTGAATAAATTATTCATGGATTGTTCTATTTAATATCTTTTTTTTTTATTCTTATTCTAAATTTTTATTTAATTAATAATAATAAATTATGTTTTATATTCTGAAAATAAATCATACTATAATTCTATTTTAAAATATTTTTTTTTTTTTTTTTTGGAGATGATAGATTGCTATGATTCTAGATCTTCTTTTTGTCAGGTGGTAGGATCTTTAAAAATAGAATATAAATAATATTTATTTTTGCACATTAATAACTTATTTAGAATTTATTCATAAATCAAGCATTTTTTTTATGTACCGTATATTTCTTTTTAAATACTCTTAATAAAGATTAAACTATTTTTAAAAAATAGATAATTATCCCAATATCTACGGTATTCAATTTAAATTAAATCAAAAGATAATTTTAGAGATATATAACCAGCCACATCTTCCTAAAAGATATTTAAGGAAGAGACGAAAAAAAAATTCCAAGACAGGGCCTATGCAGCCAAAATTATTTCTTTTATTGAGCCGTTCCAGGCTGACGTTTCGGCCACTGGTCTAGGCCATCTTCAGAGCCGGAGGCGAGAAGAAATAAAAATTACAATTTCAGCGACACATTCCTCATAAGAACAACGAAAGAATGAAAGATATTTTAGAGATCATACAAGTAAAATTTCATTTTTTTTTAATTTCCAAAAGCTCTTCTTGTGACTGGCTGGCGTCTTCGTGGAGAATTCATAAGATAAAGTAATTTTGAAGAATTGTTGAAACGTATCCTTTTAATTTAATTCTCTTTTATTTAAAATTTTTTCTCACCAAAATATATCTTCATCGAGAATGGTTTAATTCATTCATTTCAGTTCAGAAGTTCCCGAGATAAAAGCCATAATAGATTTTTATATTTGAAGCTTGATTTATAGCTGTTTGTAATATTCAGAATATAGTTAGAGAAATAAAGAGAGCTCAGCTAATATTTTTGAAGAGAAACTTCTTTGTGCGCGCCGAGTACAGAATTTTTGTTGAGAGCGATTTATGATTTTGATCAGACTCGTCATCTCCAAGTTCAGCCGAGCAAGCAAGAAACAGTCAGCTGCGCGCCTCGCTGGTGTGTCCTGTTCTCTGACTCTGATATCTTCAGTGACAATATTTTAAAATTTAAAAAGCCAAAAAAGATAGGGAGTCGAACCACGGATTGTACTCAGCATGCCCTACCGCTAGACCACAACATCGCATTCGGCTATTTGAATTTAAACAGTTTTGAAGATGAGACGATGTGAAAATAGTAAAAAAGGACCTCGTCCAGCAGTAAGAAAAGCAAGCCTTAGTTGTGATCGCCATCCGTGCACTTCCCTCTGTATGTATTTAAAATTGATATTAGCTCTAGTCTGTATATTGATTATGAAGTCAAGTCAAAGAGAATTCAATTAGGAAGGGGAGATAAGTTCTGCATGTCAATCTATAGGCTAGGGGAGTGAAAACCATACACTAAATACACCCACCCCTTCCAACCAACTTCATTTCCTATTTGATTTCACCAACAAAAATTGAAAAAATAATCACGATTGTTTTTTGGGTATTCTTTTTAAAATCACCCTATTTCTATTCAGCAAAATTTGATTTGTATTAAATATAATCTATTGTTATATTTAAAAATCTGATGTGATTGAAATATTCAACTTTTTCTAACCTTCTGTTGAGTGAAAATAATAGGATGCCATGGTAAAAAGTGAACGCTATCTTGGCACGTTTTGCTAACGTCCACCTAGCGTGCAAAAAATGAAACGAACAGAATGCAGAGCAAAATGTATAAATTATATTGCAATGGCAAGGGAAACGAACAGACCTAATACTAGTACTCTTTGGACAAAAACTTTGGGTTGTATATGCCGAGTACTTAAATTAAATCTCAACCTCGTAACCATTTTTGTTTTTGAAAAATTTTGTCCACACACAGACAGAACGAAAGACCCACTTGAATTAACTCAGAGCACCTCAAAACGTATATTTACATAAAAATGCCAAAATTGAATTTTTGGCATGAATGCAATACTTGAAGACCGAAGGTAAATAGTAGCGCACTCTCGTAGCGTAGTAAAGAAACCTGGTGCGAGTCGCCTGTGACGTCACGGCTTTACTTCAGGGACTTTACTATTAAATAAAGACTACTCTATTTTTTAAAAACATTTTCATTAGAGAAAGGTGTGATTAATTTCAAAATAGTAATAGGTAATTTGGTATTAAATTAATTTGATATAATAGAATTTTAATAAATAAATTCCGACCCCGACCTTCATTCACACTTCATTCATTCACTAAAAACTCTTGTTCAAATTGAATTAAAACTAAATTGAATAAATGAATAAATATAAAATGAAATAAACACCTGTCAATTGAAAAATAAAAAATATTTGGTTATTAAATTAATTCAAGATTAAGATCGAGATTTTTTTTAACTATTTTTTAAATATTTGAAATTAAAATAAATGTAACTACCAATTTAATTTAAATAAATTTTTGTCGCATGGGATGGGATGCGAACCCGCGACCCTTGGTACAAATGATCACTACACTACCAAGCCCCTTTATTTAAAACAGTCGCTGATACTATCAATAATTACTCTTAATATTTCATATCGAGTGCATATAAATCATTTTAAAATTCAAAAGGAAAAATCATGCTATCCTATTATGAAGGAAAAAATTAATAATACGGATTTATAATTTTATTAATTATAAATACAAATTCAAAGAGTGAAATGATTTAAAGGAGCGAGATGAATGGAATCCGGATAATCAGCCATTAATAAACGATTGTCCGAGAGTATTATTATCATCTTGCAACCACTTAAACCATGGGTGGGGGGTGAACAAAACCAAAACCCGGGCAGCACAGCTAATAGTCGGTTTTATCATTTTGTTTTGTCGAAAAGTTCAAATCGTCCTATTCATGTATTGTGTAATCATCGGGGGACCCCCTTCAGTTATACAGCTTTGTAGCAATTAGCTGCCATATTTAAACCTTCAATTAATACATTATATTTTGTTTATTCTACTCTATTATATTCCAACACCGGCTTATAATTGAATGATCTGCTCCATCTGAACAAATAACTTTCAAGTGCTTTTTGTTTACAGAATTTTACTCGAAAATTTAATATATGTAATCTATTCTCTATTGTTATTTAGGCAAATTTAGATTTATTGTATGTCTATTTTAGATATTAAATTTTTCAAAACAAATTTGTAGAAGTTACAAATCCGTACTGAAACGTAGCCTGAGAGAGTGAGATAGAGTTTTGTTTATTTTTATTAATAATATTTATCAGAAAGAAAGAAAAAGTAATCAAAAAAAATTTTAACTTTAATCATTTTTGAAATACAGGCCAACAGTGATTTTGGTGCCGGGGTATTTTGAGCTATTCCTGCATATATGGGTAACCCTGATTCCAAAAATGCCATCAGTTTACCTCCATTCACTTTAAGTGAAATATGTAAAATTAAATTTTAGTAGAAAATGTTAATTTTTATCATCCCTGTGAGCAAAAAACATATATTTATGATATTCTATAGTTCTAAAACTTTCCGAAAATCATTCATTTAATAATTAATGAAATTATAAACAAATCAGTTATCAAAGTCAGGATTCAGCGCTATCCATATACCCAAGAAAAGCGCTAACTGCTAAGTTAAACGCCATCTTTATCATTAAAATTTTCTTATTTGATTTATTAACAATCCTTGATAACTGTTTTGTTTATAAATACGTTAATAATTAACAGATTTGCACGATTAAATAATTTTTAGAAAGTTAAAGAACTCTAGACTATCTTAAATATATGTTTTTTACACTATAGGGATCGTAAAAATTCTGTTAGAAGTTATAAAAAAAAATCGATTTTTCTAAGATTTTAGCCGTGTGAGGCACCACTAAACCAACTTAAACTTGATATTTCTATGTATTTCAATTATCCGCATATTTTAAAGAGGAAACACTTTAAAAAAATTTAGAAATTTCAAAATAAGAGCAGCTTTAGAGCACATTTTCTATTAAAATTAAATTTTTTCTATATTTCCAAAAACTAGATCTGATGGGGCAAAACTGATGGCATTTTTTGAGTCAGTACTACCCATATACTCAGGAATACTATTAGCTCTACATTTCAATGCACCAAAAAAATAGATTTTTTTTATTGGCCTGTGTTATTAATTAATTCTCTTACTCTTTTCAAAATTAATTTTATAAATAAAGAATTCTTCTTAACTCATTTATTAATTATTGAAGACTAAAATATTTTTTTAAATTAAAAATAGATACATATCAAAAAGAAATTTTATTAAGCTTAGTGACTTTGCCGTTGCTGACACCTAGTAAGTAATTAATTATCGCTTATCTTGATCCCTACTAACCTAATAGTAATATTGTAAAAAATAATTACATAATTTATTAATTATTAAAAAATTATATGACGTGAGTCCACAATATCTATGATAATTATGGTATAATATAAAATTTCTTAATTAGTGGCATGATAGTTGTCGAATGCTGACAGAAGGAACCGAGTAACCGAGTGTTAAACTACGTCGATTTAAAATTTTTTTTTTTTTTTTTCTCATTCACACTCACACTCACACACACATTCACACTGTCTTTTCGGCAGCTCAGGCCATATAAGACATTTACGATAACCGTTATTTATGAATTTATATATATTAGGGTCCAGGCATTTTTATTTTTCGATTTTAAATTTGAAAGGCTCTCCCTCGTTGTTTGTATGTATGTAGATAAGTGTAAAGAATTTCTAATAAAATTGCTTACAGATATAAAAATATCCTTAAATAATTTTTCGGAAACTGATAAGAAAAAAGTAAAAATTCATTAAGGAATGACAAATAAATTGGAGTCTCTGATTTTACTTTCTCTTGCCTCTATATATGTTAATATATAAAGAGAGAGAGTATTGGATTCATATCAAAAATTATATGTCGAGATTTTGATGGATATACACGTTTTGAGGTCCCCTGAGTCCAAAAAAGTGATTTTCGCGACATGTTTTTTCGGGGGGTTTTTTTTTTTTTTTTATTATAAAAAGAAAAAAAAACACTAGCTGCTCTTCTCTTTATTTTCTATCTATATTATTCAATACATCAATACAATTTTTGAAATATATTATTATTTGTTTAGGACTATTTGTACAATAACTGAAATCAATAAATAGTTTGGTTTATAGTTTACATGGCTTTTATGGAGTTTATCTTGCTGATTCCACATTGTTTAAATTTTATTTAAGATTTTTTTCAGCATCGGACGCCATTTAGAACCCTTTCCCAAGTGATGTCCTTCCCAGATTCTGTGGATTGGATAATACAATATTAAATAATATTATATAAAGTAGATCCCCAAAGAGGGCTCTAGGTTCGGCTAAACATCTTTAAAATAGAAGTAACTCAGGTCTTGTCTAAACCGGTGGTTATTTCATCTTCAAAATCCAAATTTAAATGACCTCTTAGATGGATGGGTGTTGGTTGTCGTTTGGTTTGGCTTCCAATTTCCAATCTCTCTCTGTTTCTTTCTCTTGTTGTTTCTGGATGCAAATTTCGTTTGCACGTGACTCTGCATCCGTTTGTAAGCGAAATTCCAGTAGCAGCAGCCAAGTCAAAGATTCGCCGAATGTCGCTTTTAGCACGTTCGTCTTAAGAAAAGGACAGTCGGTTCTGTTTTAATAGCCGGTCGTTGCTTTTTATGAATGACCCTTTAGGATTGGAATTTTTTTTTTAATAAATAAATTTGAAAGTTCATGTTCATTTTCTGGGATGAATGAGAGAGAAGTATTTTTTTTTTTTTTTACTTAATAATTTAAAATCTCTACTTTTTATGTTATTGTATAAAATTATAATATGAATTTAATGATTTAATCATAGAATTTATTGATGATATAGCTTCTCATTCCGCTTTTGCATGTTCCATATCCCCAAAAGATTTCATTCTCAGAAGGGTGGCATTTTTGTCAATTTTAATTAGAATTAAATTAATGTTTAAAGATATAGACTAAATTAAATATTACTTAAGTAATTTTTTGGCTCTTTAACAAGCCATCAACCCTCTGTTTATGTAAACATTTCATTTTTTGTCGGTTCGACCTTTTTTTTTGGGAACAGCATTTTCTTCGATTGACATAAGCACTGATTAACCCCCTCAACCCCTTGTCACCAAGAAAAAGTAAATGGGATACTCATTACTTGAATGGTCCGGATAATATTTATTTATTAATTCAGATACTTGAGGTGCGCGTCTCGGGGTGCTAATTTTGAAGCTATCGACCTCAAATTTTTTTTTTAATTAAAGCTATTTAAAATATCTACAACTTATAGAAGAAGCCCTTTTTTTGATTTTCGAAAAAATAATTTTTTTTTTTAGATTAATCGCATTAAGGTGCGCGTCTCGAAAAACCGTTAAAGCACGATTGGATCGAGGCGGCACGAGATGGCGTTAGTGTTCCTCTATTGGAATACACGTAACTTGTTCCATTTAATTCTAGACTTTCCAGCTAATTAATTAAAGGCAAAAAATTAATTACTTTTTAACACAATGATTACTGTTTTAATTATCTACAACTTATAGAGCTCCTTTTTTTAAAATATCTTTTATTTAATGCGATTAATCTAAAAAAAAAAATTTTTTTTCGAAAATCAAAAAAAGGGTTTCTATAAGTTGTAGATATTTTAAATAGCTTTAATTAAAAAAAAATTGAGGTCGATAGCTACAAAATTGTGGCCGCTGGAAATTCCCAAAATTAGCACCCCGAGACGCGCACCTTACTCTTTGGAACATTTTTTTTTTTTTAAGTAATTTTGTCCATGAGTGTATGTGTAATAGGCCTGCCATAGATTTTACTATAATACTTTTGATTTATTTATTGACCAAAATTGACAACGAAATTAGTATTGTTTTTTGTATAATTTAGTTCCCCGACTAATCCTGTATCAAATAGTCCTTCCATTGGGTGAATAATTTGCCGGACTATACGAGGTCAGAAATTTGGAAATTCAAAAACTTTTAAATTTTTTTTATATCATCTTGTTTGCATGAAGATCTCAAATTTCGTAAATAAGACCGAGAGACGGAAGCAAAGGACAATTTCTTTTCTTTTTTTTTGTCAAAGCCTTTCAACAAATATTTTAGGCAATTGTCATTTCACATTAACTTCGAGATTTTCAAATACTATTAATATAATTGTGGGAAAAATCGTAGAGGCGAGTTGACACGCTTCAATTACCTCCTGTTTCTTTCTTTCTCCTCCCTCTGTTTGAACGCCCCTGGACAAATTGACCCTTTTTCCCTTCGTCGAGCCCTTAATGAAAGCGAAACGAGATCAAATGAGATATAGCTCAGGGATTACACATGTTTTTAACTCCCCCCCCCCCCTCGCCTCCTCCTCCTTTCCCCACGCCCGAGTCGTTTAATTGTCACCTTAATGCTATTTTAATGTCAAACCATAGCATATTCGCTTCACGCTAATGAGATAAGATGCCATTTAACTAATGAGTCGAGTCACTCACAGATTTTATTTATTTTTTGAAACAGGCTTAAAACTTTGCTTGAAATTGTTTGGCTATTATTATAAGGGATTTTAATAATAAGAATTTTTAATGTCCAAAAACATAAAAATCTCGACCGTAGGCTCTAGTTGAATTAAATGATACACTTCTGAGCACGGGCGTATCCAGCTCAAAACGGCAGAGGGAGGCAACTTTTTCTAATATATATTTTATTAAATACCACAACCTTACAGGAGATAAGGCGTCTCATAGATGGCGTAAATTTTTCAGTTTTTTACTTATATTTTTTGTTTTTTATTTTTATTTCAAGTTTGGAAGGGGGCAGCTGTCTCCCCCCCCCACCCCACTTGCCTCCACTGGATACCCATGCTTTTGAGAACGGCCAATGCCAAAAACCGTATTAAGTGTACAATGTCACTTAATAAAATCTTTAAACATATCACCTAGTGTATCATTTAATATTAGTTCCATACAACTTGTGCTGGTTGCTTTATAGGTTCATAATTCTCTTAAGTAGTTTATTTTCTTTTTAAATTTGGTTAAAATTATTTTGTCATCAGAACTAAGTAGACCTGCCGACCCCGCAGAACTAGGATACTTTATTTACTTAGATTTTCATGATGGTTTGGAATTTCTTTGGCATAATTTGTAGTTTATTATTATTATATAAGTCACGATTTCAATATATTTTATTTCAAAGAACATTATAAGATTATTTTTTTTTTACTTTCTCTTACCTATATATGTAAAATATAGTGAGAAAGTATTGTGATCATGTAAAAAATTCGATATCGAGATTTTGATGGATATATATGTTTTGAGGTCTCTTGATTCCAAAAAAGTGGGTGCCGCAAATTGGTCTGTCTGAATATGTGGACAAAATATCTCAAGAAGCTTGGAATTTTATATTTAAGTTAGGTACCCTCCCGGACAGTTGAAATCAGTTTTTGAACAAAATCGGCCAAAAACTACTAGTACTTTACTGATGTACTTTTTTAGTTTTTTTCGATTTTCCCAAAATTGGCTCTAACTATTTTGATTAAAATTCACAAATCAACTATTCTTTAGACGATCTTTAAAAAGTATATCAGTAAAATTTTTCGTGAAAATTGCTTGAAGTACACATTACTAATGTATTGTTTCAGATTTTTCAAATTCATTTTCCGACTCTTCCTTCCATAGAGCTAATGGGATTTGCATTCGATTCAAAAGGGGCTCGGACCCCTTTGGAACTTTTGCACGTTTAATTTAAACTAACATCTAAAGTAAATTAAAAAAGAAATTCTATTACGAAGAAGTTTAAAATCAAGATTTTATTCAAACAGATTTATGTAAAAGCGTTTAAAAATCATCTGATTATTTACAAACACAAATACCTGCTTCAAAATCCAATCATAGACTAGCTAATATGTTTTATTGACCTCAATCTTATCTTAATTTCTTTGAAACTACTGAATCGAAATACATATTGCTTTTATCTCAACTTCCTATCTAACAAAGCCACATCGTATACTTTTGTCGATACTAATGCGCATTTTACTTTTCTTAGGACGATTTATATCTTCACTCTCTGACACTTGTGCGTAATGGTCAGTCAGTCAGTCTGTTCTGATTAAACCGCCATCAGCATCGAGGCTCTCGATTTCAACAAAATTGCATCAAAAATAATAATAATAATAATAATAATAAAAACATTTTTCTCTTATCGAATAGGAAATGTATTTTTTATACCTATACATATACATTGAGTAAAAAAAAAAGAGGATAAACTATTTCAAGTTATTATTCTTCGATGATAACAGGACTTGCAATACAATGAGTTGGAAATATTGGATATCAGGTGAAAAAATTTTTGCCGGATATTTTATAGATGAGTAATTCAAAGAGATAAAATAAAATAAAAATTATAAATTCCTCTTTGAAATAATTTTCATATTTTTTTTTTTAAATAGATAAAGAGAGATCGTTTTTACTTCCTATTACTTTTTTCTTACTTTCTATACTTATATATGTAAAATATAGTGAGAAAGTATCATGCAAAAAATTCGATGTCGAGATTTTAATGGATATACACGTTTTAAGGTTCCCTGTGTATCTGTTCCTGTCTGTCTGTCTGTGTGTGTGTTTGTGTGTGTGTGTATAACGATTTTAAGCATGAAGGAAATGAGCTACGAGGTGGCAATTTTATATTTTAAGGCCACTTCACACAGAGAGTTTTCAGGTTACATTGCATGCGATATGACGTCACTGCAAACAGAGCCAGCAGTGTGATGCACTCACACGAAACATGCAGCCAGCGAAGCCGCTGCTTGCCGAAGCTTGTTCGAAAAAAAATAAAATGTAAGCTGTCAAAATCAAATAACCTCTCTTTTTGGTTAAAGTCAGCCATGTTGGATGACGTGAAAAATCCGACTCTGTGATTGGTCGATGCATGGGTTTGGAAAAAAGGCATGCGAAAAAATAGAACATGCTGTATCAGCCAAAAACCCATGCAATCAGACGCTAGGGTGATAAATGACGTCGTAACGCATGCAATATAACAAGAAAACCCTCCGTGTGAAGTGGCCTCAAGTTAGGTATCCTTCCGCACAGTTAAATTAAGCTTTTGAACAAAATCGACCAGAAAGTACTAGTACTTAACTAAAGTACTTTTTCAGTTTTTTTTTTTTTTTTTTTTTTTTCGTTTTTCTCAAAATCGGCTTTAATGATTGTGATTAAAATTCATAAATTCAATATTATTTTTTATATGCTCTTTAAAAAGTATATTAGTAAAATTTTTCCTGAAATTTGTTTGAAGTACACTTTCTGATTTCAGATTTTTCAGATTCATTTTTCAGCTCTCCCTTCCATAGAGCCAATGTTAAATCACTATGGGGATTTGTATTTTCAATTCAAAAGGAGGTCCCCTTTGGAACTTTTTAAACATTAAAAAAATTTTCCAATTATGAAATTTTGTATTTATTGTATTTAGGAGTTTCCTTTGAGTATTAAAATATCCAAATATGAGATTAAAATTTTACTGTGCGACCATTCACACCAGATTTTTCTGATTTAAATAATTCGAAAATGCATTTTTGCTTAGGAAGAAAAAGTTTTCATTAATCTAAAAAATAAATATTTATTTATTTATAAAATTCATAACATAAGTAGGGCTCTTAATACAAAGAATGTGAGTTCGAATAATAATAATGAATAAAATTTTAATAAATTAAATTTTATATTTTATATTATTACTTTCACATGCCATGATTTATTTATAAACCATATAACTAATAAAAAAAATTTATTTATAGAAAGATAAATTCCTATTAAATATTTAGATGGATAAATGAATTTGTAAAATCTTGAATTTTTGCTTTTAATTATGATTTATGGAAATTAATGTCAAAGTTACAACTCAACTAAGATTAGGATTTTCAATAAATATCCATTTATTTAATTTTTTTTGTTTTTAATAAATTCATCTTAATGGGTTTCAAAACTCCTATTTATTAACTATTCCGAAGAAGGTCCCCACTCGCGGCCGAAACGTCTACAGTTAAAAAAATCTGGTGTGACTTAACGCAAAGACACAACTTTCGATTACCTAAGGTAAGAGAAAGTTGTGTACTGTGCTATGAAACCAGATCTTTATGTAGAGATATATTTAGTTTCCATAGCATCTTAGTTCCAAACTTGACCACTTGCGTTTCATAAGAAAAAAGTAAAAAAGTAAAAAGTAAAGTGATTTCGAGTCAGTGTTTCAAAATTTCCATAGCCTCTGTGTATTTCAATTGTATTTTAAATTGTTGACTGCTTGTTATTTTTTTTAAATTTTATTATCATATTTGGATATTTTAGAGAATCCTAAATACAATAAATACAAAATTTCAAAAGAATTGGAAAAAATTTTTTTTAATGTGTAAAAAGTTCCCAAGGGGAATCGAAATTAACATACAAATCCCCATAGGGATTTAACATTGGCTCTATGGAAGGAAGAACCGGAAAATGAATTTGAAAAATCTGAAATACTACACCAGTAGAGTGTACTTCAAACATATTTCAAGAAAAATTTTACTGATATACTTTTTAAAGAGCATCTAAAAAATAGTTGATTTATGAATTTTAATCAAAATCGTTAGGGCCAATTTGAAGAAAATCGAAAAAAAACTGAAAAAGTACTTTAGTAAAGTACTAGAACTTTTTGGCCGATTCTGTTCAACTAACTTAAATATAAAATTTCAACCTAGTAGCTCATTTCCTTCATGTTTAAAATCGTTAGACAACACACAGACCAATTTGCGGGACCCACTTTTTTTGGACTGAGGGGACCTCAAAACGTAACGTATTGGTATCCAAATGGCTTAAATAAAATCATCGGACTGCCTGGGATCCGAACCTTCGACCCTTGGTATATAAGGCAGGCGCGCTACTAACTACGCCAAGCCCGAGGACAAGAAGCATTTATATGCATCTGAAACGTAATATTAGTAAACATTAAAAAAAAACATCTAGTATTTGTTTTTTTCTATTAATAAACTCTCATTTTATCTTAAATAAACAGTGTTGAAATAAAAATATAAAATTACATGTCTCATTAAAAGAAGCGATGATATTTTGTATTCAATTGAGATGCCAAAGTGTAATTTATGCATGATTATATTATTAGATAAAATTTTAAAAATCTCTCTCTCTTCAAACAATCACTCTGTTTGATTTCTCACATGTTGTATAATAATAATAATAATAATTTTTTTTTCTCTCTCTTCCTCTTCTTCTATTAATTATATTCCAGTCACGCTAATATTTAAGCAAAACGGTTGATAGTTTTTTCTTTCTCTCTTCGCTGAGATAATATTTTTTTTATTTTAATCTTCTTTTCGGTGTGGGCGGTATTTTATTTCAGGGATATATATTTTTTTTTGGAGAGGGTGTATATGAGGGTAGAGAGAGAATGATTTATACCTCGATGACGGGGTTCTCCCCCCTCCACCCACATCAGGGATAAAAAAATAAACAGTGCGTGTTCTGCATTAACCCGGGTCGAGAACATTGGTCAAACCAGTGAGTGCTCTGCTCTCTGCACTTTCTCCTTTTTTTTTTTTTTTTTTTTAATTATCTTCTCGTTCATATTTTCACAACAAGAGAAAGCAAGGGGGACTATTAGCCATAATTTATCCTAAATTTGGCGACCGGGGGAACTAATTTCTTTTTTTTTTGTCACTTCATATATGTATTACTTGTCGTTTGCATGAATTTGTAAAACAAGTGACAGGCGCTTAAAATATAAAGCGTTACGTTGACTTACTTGCTTCAAATAATAATGTTAACGATATTTCAAAGAAATCAAATCCCTGAAAATTAGATTAAATAAAAAAAAAAATAATTATTCATGCTAGTTCTTTTAAAAATGCGCTAAGGCCGGGCCCATGTTAACAAATGCGTGGTATTTACTAGCCTGGGCCCAAAAAAAGAAATTAATTTTTACTTTTTTTTTTTAGATCTTTTTGGGGATCTAAAACCTTTTAGACCAGGGATGAGCAACCCGATAAACATTTTTATGCGGCCCCCAAGCATTTCTAAAATTGAACAAATGATTATTTAAAGGGAGGGCGGCACACGGGAAAAAATTTTGGTTCCGCGGGTGGCAAAAGATTTTGCGTCTCTACAAAAAAGGTAAAATATTTTAACGGACGGGGAAAAAATTTGGTGCCGCGAAAAATGATATCTACAATATTTGAACTATAATTACTTTTTCCAAAAAAAAAATATAGGGCCCTAAAAAAGCTAATTACGGCCCTGACTTTATGTGCGGCCCGCCAAAAAATTTTAAAATTTAAATTGGCCCGTTGCATTAAAAAGGTTGCTACCCCTGTTTTAGACAAATAATAAAAAGAATTTGATTTTCGATTTAACTGTGGTTTCTTTTAGAAAATTACAACGTTTCGGCCGCTTATTATGTGGCCTTCTTCAGGTACAATTCAGTTAAGATAAGGAACAACCTTTGTTATTTAACTGAAGTGTACGTTAAAAAGGCCACAGAATAAGTGGCCGAAACGTTGTAATTTTCACAAAGAAACCACAGATAAATCAGAAAATCAAATTATTTTAGGATTAAGTAAACAGGAGAAGAAAAATGAGCAGCTAGTTGTAATTCATTATTTTATTCCCATCGCGTTGACGTTTCGATCCCGGTTGGGATCATCCTCAGAACAGATGAGTGTTATATCGATATTCTGATATCGTGAGGAAAGTAGATGTGAAGCCAGGAGAATAAAACATTATTTAATTTCTCGACGTTTCGGAGGCCAATCGCATTCAAATATTTTATATATTAGGCTACATAGTAATGGTTTTTGAACTTTGGTCCCGAAGAAGGACGTGATTGGCGTCCGAAACGAAAAAAATTGAATAATGTTTTATTTTTTATTTTTCGGCATCGGAGGCCATTTAGACCCCGTCCCTATTTATTTCAATTGATTGGTATCCAATTCAATTGAAATAAATTTTGTCGCCTGGGACGGGATGCGAACCCTTGACCTTTGGTATCAGAAGCCTCTGAGCCACATATTTATTTAAAGGTTTCGATATGTTATCGAAATATTTGTAACAAACGTGAAAACTTACATCATCAGTAAACTACTGATTTCATTTTTAACAATAAGTTGATAAAATCAGTTCTCACATCTCAAGATTAGATAAGGAATTTTATTTAAAATTTCTTGTTTAAAAAGGACTAAGAATATAAATTTTGAATTTTTTTTTTAATATTTATTTTTCGGCCATTATTAGCTCTTTTAAATAATCTTCGTTGAGAGACTTTCCGGATTTACGACGGATGCATCCCTTATCGTCATTTCATGGCCTTCTTCAGAACCCTTGTCTATAATTTAATAAAATAATAAAAAAAATTATTTGTATTACAATCTATTATATTACAAAAATATATTATTTTTTCTTTCTTATCTTTTTCTCTTCATCTGTTATTTTGGCTGTAAATATACTGTAGGCCTATATTTTGTATTTTTTTTTTTTTAACATTTACACATTTTTTCCCATTTACACTCATATTCACACACATATCCACACAGTTTTTTCGGCAACTTAGGCCATAAATTAAATAGTTCTCCCCCCTCTGGTGTGACTGGTCGCACAGCACACAACTTTACCCTTCGGAAATCAAAAGTTGTGTTCTGTGCTTATCACACCAGATTTTTTTGTGCGTCCAGATATATTTAGTTCCCACCGATATATTGGAATTCAAGATTTTTTTTTTTTTTTTTTTTAAACATCCACACTTTTTTCTCATTCACACTCACACTCACACACTCATTCACACAGTCTTTTCGGCAACTCAGGCCATATAAGACTTTTACGATATCCGTTATTAAATAAATATACATATATGGGGTCCAGGCATTCTTATTTAAGCCATTTGGTATCCAATTGGCTTAAATAAAATCATCGGACTGCCTGGGGTCCGAACCCGCACGTTTGGTATATGAGGTTAGCACGCTAACCTCTACCCATGCCCCGAGGGCAAATTCAAGATATAAAATTTATAAACATAGGAAATATTAATATTTTGTTACCATGGCAACCATTTCTCTTAACTTTCCTATGAAGTACCAGAGTAAAGTGTGCTTCAAACAATTTAGAGAGCAAAATGAGAATATACATTTGAAAGAGCATCTAAAAAATAATTAATTTTTGAATTTTAATCAAAATCGTTAGCGCAAATTTTGAGAAAATCGAAAAAACTGAAAAAGTACATCAGTAAAGTACCAGTACTCTTTGCCCGATTTTGTTCAAAAGCTTCGAGTCACGTGCCATGGGGGTACCTAACCTAACTTGAATATAAAATTTCAACCTCATAGCTCTTTTGGTTTTTGAGATATTTTGTTCACAGACACATAGAGACACAGACAGACCATGTCTCGAAAACCACTTTTTCGGACCCAGGAGACCTCAAAACTTGTATATCCATCAAAATCTCGCCATTGAATTTTTGAGATGAAAACTTTCTCTCTATATATTATATATTAACATATATAGAGGTAAGAGAAAGTAAAAATAGTGTGTTTTTATCAAGAAAATGCAAGTGCCCTTGCACCACGCCCTCTTAAAGAAAGGACTTTAAACAAGAATGCTGAAACGTGAAAGATTGATTTTCGATTTGATTAATTAAAAAATTATTTAAAAAATATTTCATATAAAAATTCGCCTAGCCCATCGTAAATGATGCTTTGCATATCGATTAGATAATTAAATATTCTTGAAATGTCTCCTTAATTATCTCTCTCTTTCTACTTCTGTTTTTTTTTTTTTTTTTTTTTTTCTAAATGTGAAAAAAATATTCAAAAGGTAATTTTTTGAAGACCACGCCTATGAAATATATTACCATGCATTGAATGAAAAAGAGAAAGAGAGAAAGAATAACAACTTTACATGAAATAAATATTTACTTCTTTTTTGATTATGTCATTTATGTTAGCGAAAAATAAATCTGATGTGACTAACAGAACCCCAGATTGTTTTTATGTCAACTTTTTTAGTATTTTATCTTCATATGATGTTTTTTACTTTCTCTTACCCTATATGGACCCTGTTACGCATTACTGTGTCAAGCGCCAGCTACCGAGATTTGAGAAAATTAACAATACAGTTTTTTTGTTTTGATTAGATTATATAGGCCTATAATTTTTTTTGTCAATTGTGCAAGTAACATTAAATATAAATTTTTTTAGGACATATTTCATAAAAAATACTATTAATTATAGCATTTGAAACAATATTCCGTGCTTAACTCAATTTTTAATTTTTTTTGGCGCTTGACACACTAATGCGTAACAGGGTCCATATATGAAACATACAGAGAGAGAAAGTATTGCGATCGTGTCAAAACTTTGATGGATTTACATGTTTTGATTTTTTAATTTATCGTTTTCATATAGCGCGGAATTAGAAGAAGACGATTGTATTTATTGATTTAGATTTTCACGATTATCGTTATTAGAAATAAAAGACATTTTTTGGGATAAATCGTGGTTTATTTACCAAATAATACAAAATGTATTATTAATTACAATAAATTACGCTGCAGAATTAGCAGCCGAAACGTTGTAATTTATTGTAATTACTTGATTTATTATTTGCTAAATAAACCCAAAAAAATGTTTTTTTTTATTTCTAAAAACGATTATATGATTAATACATAATCTGAACAAGCACTATCATAAATGTAAGTAGGCCTATAGTTTAAAAAGTATGAGCGGCTAGATTTTGTAATTTTCTCTTTTATAGAAATAATAATAAATAAGCTCTCGGGCTTGGCGTAGTTGGTAGCGCACCTGCCTTGTATACAAAGGTCGAGGGTTCGGATCCCAGGCAGTCCGATGATTTTATTTAAACCATTTGGATACCAAATGGCTTATATAAGAATGCCTGGACCCCCAATAGATATATTCATTAATAACTGTTATCGTTTAAAGTCTTAAATGGCCGAAGTTGCCGGAAAGACTGTGTGTATGCGTGTGTGAATGTGAAAAAAGTGTGAGTGTTTAAAAAAAAAAAAATAATAATAATAATAATAAATAAATAAAATCTTTATTACTCATAAAAGATTATTACAATTATATTACATAAAGCAATTCGTAATATGGAAGTTTCATGCTTCATGGCTTCAAGCATTCTATGCTTCATATTTATGATGGCAAAAGTTGAAAGACAGGACCTCGTGCATACGTCTCAAGATATCATATTTGCAGGAGGAAAAGTGGTAAAAAAAAAACTCCCATTCTTTTTGTAGAAATAAATAAATAGTTTATTGAACCATTTGAGATACATAGAATTTGATAAAACTTCGGCTTCGAGCCTCTCAATTCGACGAGATAAGTACTTTATATATTTACTGCTCTGAGTAAGAAGTTAATAAAAAATTATTTAGTAAAATTTAATTATAACTACAATAAGTTTTTTTTTTTTTTTTTAATCGTTTTAAGGTTTCGGAGGGGCCATTTGGACCCTGTTACGCATTAGTCTGTCAAGCGCCAGCTACCGAGATTTGAGAAAATTAACATAAAAGTTTTTTGTTTTTATTGGATTATATATAATTTTTTTTGTCAATTGTGCAAATAACACTAGAACATATTTCATAAAAAATACTATTAATTATATGGACCGTTTATTTTGAAAGTGGTGTAAGTCCATTTGCAGCTTATAATTATATATTAGTTTAGTCAAATTCGCCTAAAACAAATTTATATAACTACATTAGATATTGATAAAGAAATAGAAACATTCACCGATTTCATATCATTTGCCTAGATTTTTAAATTAACAGATATGCAAACCTTTCATTTTCTCGAAACAATAGAAAATGGACTTACACCACTTTCAAAATAAACGGTCCATATAGCATATGAAACAATATTCCGTGCTTAACTCAATTTTTAATTTTTTTTGGCGCTTGACACACTAATGCATAACAGGGTCCATTTAGACCCGGTCCCTATTTATTTCAATTGATTGCTATCCAATTCAATTGAAATAAATTTTGTCGCCTGGGACGGGATACGAAACTACACGTATATTAAAGTTAAAATATTAATTCATAGACCATTCTTTGATTTATTGTTAAATGTTTTTTTTTGTTTTTATTTTGATAACAATTTCCATTGAGATCTCAATTTTTCTTCATTTGTTATTAATTTATTTTTTTTAAATTCGCTAATTATGTTACAAAGAATCAAATGGTTCCGACAGGCTGCCTGGATGGAAATGTCATTTCAATTGGAAATCACTTATTTCCTGGTGGGTTTCGGACCCGCAAGCGGCTCGTTACCACCAGCGCGGGGGATTTTTTTTTTTTTTGGACGAGACCCCCTTCGAATCCTGGGCACGCAAACCTTTCATTAAGGGTTCACGTTAAACCTGAGGGTGGCTGGCTGATGGCTGATGGTGTTGGCGATTAATTGCCACCACCACCCTGCGACGACTGCGACATGGATGACAGAACCACTCGCTAACTCCAACCCGAAAAGGCTTTTCCTGGTAGCCAGTCAGAGAAGGAATGAATTAACACGGGTGTAAATTTTTATTTTTACGGCTTAATTAATGTTCTTAGTCGATGGAAAAGAAAAATAAGCCGGAGAGATTTTTTAACACCTTTTGGTCCTTGGAAATGCATTAAAAAAAATTATCAAGTTTTTTTTTTTTACTTTAATACTTTAATGTTTAGATATTTTAAATTATCTTAGAAAAAAATTCAAAGTATGAATAGTATAAAAGTATAATAGAAGAGGAATTTTTAAAAAAATTCATTAATTATTTTTTTTAAATATCTTGCAAAATATAGGGGAATTAAATTATAGACTAAGTTAAGTGTTTCAAAATTGTTTTATTAGTAATTAAATAAATTTAATTTAATAAAGTTGATAAAACAATTTTGAAACACATAACCTAGTGTATAATTTGAAATCATGTTTCAACTATTACTTACGATTGTCTGTATCATTTTAATAATCTTGTAAAATCTTATTCAGAAAAAAATATTTTTGAAATTTTTATCAAATATTTTTTATAAATTTGTTCAAGTTCTTTTTTCGACATCTAAGGCCATTTAGACACATCCAATCAAGTAGTTATCTGTTGCCCCAATGAAATGGGAAATAAAATAAAATTTAAATTTACTATTGCTCGTGATTTTTAAATCAGCTGATGTCAAACTCTTTTATTTTTCCACCTGCCAGAATAGCCAATGAGATGTTCAGGTGAGCGTGTCGATGCATCCGAAATAATTGCACTGTTTACGTCCTGTCAGATCAGCGAGCGACAGACCAAGGCCAACATCACATCACATCACCATCCGTGTGCTATCCTATCATCTCTCTCTGATAAAACCTTCTCTTTGCTCATTTGTAACTTGAAAAAAGATTCTATACCGCAATAAAATATTTTGTTTTTCAAATCAAATTAAAATAATATTGTATATGAAATATAGAGAACGATTTCATTTGTGAACTTGTTTTTTATTTTGCCATAGGACTAAAAAATGTTATACAGATATATAAAAATTAATATAAACAAATTAACTTTGCTAATTTCTTTATATCTTTACATTCAAGTTTTCTATATTTTTTTTAGGTCTTTTTCGGCATCTGAGGCCATTTAGATCCAGTCCTTCTTTATTTCAATTGATTGGTCACATCCAAGTTAATTAAAATAATGATTAAAGTGTTTTTATTGTAATTTCAAGAGGTGCCGATAGATGGCTACAGTTGACATTCAATTTATGTTTTGAGGTGTGTAAAAGAAGAAAGAATCTTTTGAATACTAATAATAATAAACGGTGTTTACGTTTTCATTGAAATGAATGAATTCAGCCTGATAAATGGACGATGATTGTGTTTTTATAGAAAGGGATAAAAGAAATAAAGGAACAATGAGATAATATACGAGAATTAAACATTTTAAAACTACAAATTATATTATAATATCAAGTGTAATTGGGATTCTTTTAACTTACACTGATTGAGATTCGACTTTTTATTGTCGCAAGAAAAGAAAAAAAAATCAGGAGTCTGTCATAATTAATTCGGGTGTGGATTACAATCGAAATTCAAAACGTCGATAAATAAATCAATTTTCCGCCATTAGTCAAATTGCAGGGAATTAGCGCAAAATAAAATTCATATCCAATTCAATTGAAATAAATTTTTTTCGCCTGATGCGAACCCTTGACACTTGGCACCAGAAGCTAATGCTCTACCATAGGTCAAGGACCATTACGCTTTTAAGATAAGACGGTCCTGTCTTCGCACCATTTCTACTTTCTCTTACACTATATGGACCCTGTTACGCATTAGTGTGTCAATGCGCAAGCTACCGAGAATTGAGAAAATTAACATTAAAGTTTTTTGTTTTCATTGGATTATATATAATTTTTTTGTCAATTGTGCAAGTAACATTAAATATAAATTTTTTTAGGACATATTTCATAAAAAATACTATTAATTATAGCATTTGAAACAATATTCCGTGCTTAACTCAATTTTTAATTTTTTGGCCCTTGACACTACTATTGCATAACAGGGTCCATATATGAAATATATATAGAGAGAAGGTATTGTTACTTTCGTTAACGAACCTAGATATGTAATCCCCTCCCGTTTTGAGGTCCCCCCCTGAGTCCAAAAAAGTGGTTTTCGCAACATGGTCTGTCTGTCTGTGTGTTGACGATTTTAAGCATGAAGGAAATGAGCTTCGAGGTTGAAATTTTATATTTAAGTTAGGTACCCTTCCGGTCAGTTAAAATAAACTTTTGAACAAAATCGGCCAAAAAATACTAGTACTTTACTGAAGAACTTTTTCAGTTTTTTTTTCGTATTTCTCATAATTTGGTCTAACGATTTTGATTAAAATTCATAAATCAACTATTTTTTAAATGCTCTTTAAAAGTATATTAATAAGTTTTTTCCTAAAAGGTTGTTTGAAGTCACTTTACTAATGTAGTATTTCAGATTTTTTTCCAATAGAAGCATTCGTAGCTCAGCGCTCTTTATGAAACGCTCGTGGTCAAGATTGGAACTAAGGTGCTATGGAAAATTAAATATATCTCGACACGAAATATCTGGCGTGACCAGTACACAACCTTTGAATTAAGGTGTGTGTTATGCGATAAGTCACACCAGATTTTTTTCATTTATTTTTTATTCTATTGTAGACCTATCTTAAAAAAAATAAAAATAAATAATAATCAAGCTAAATGAAATATAATAAAACAAATTTATTATTAATTTCTAAATTTCAGAGAGCAAAAGAGAGAGGTGATTGTTTTTTTTCTTCTCTTAGCCATTAGTCCAGTGTTTTGTAGTAGATTAGCAATATTAGATATTTTCAGGGTGGCCGAGGGTGAGGCTCCGTAATCTCGCCTCGAGATCAAAGGTTTGCCACGCAAATAGCCCAAGCAACCGAGCGACAGTCACAAAAAATAAAATGTTGATCCACTCACTGATTCAATTCGAATCGTTAAAATGCATATTAGATTTATTTCAATATTTGAATAAATACATTCTTGATAGAGTCATTTTGTAGTATTTCTATTTAATTTCTTTTCCGTAAAAAGAAAGAAAAAAAAAAGAGAATTTTGTTTCGTCTTCGATGATGGAATAATTTCGAATCGCGTGTTGTTGCGTTGCACACCCGATTTGTTAGTGGGATGGGGGAGGGGCGTTAAGACAAATGTGCATCGCTCCGCCTTGTTTTCCGTCAACGCTCTAAATGCACCGATCACAGACGAAAAAAACATTAGGATGAGGGAAAGTATTAAATAATTTTATTATTTCACCATTTGGGATCAGAAAAAGTGAGGGGGAGGGGGGGGGAGTTAATTTAATTCTATATTTAGATTAAATTTATTATAACATTAGAGATTGTGGAAGGCTAGAAACGAAATATTGGCCCTTGGATTTCGGCAGTAGATTAGAATTCAAGATGTAAAATTTATAAAAATAAGATATTTGTATTGTTTGTAGACCGTAAGGAAGATCAATTTTATTATAAGGACATCGGCCAATAAACAAATACTTTTGCGTATTATCCGTTTATTTGTAAATATTTCGATTCCAATGATATATTGATAGAATCATCCTCAGTACAATCAACAGATGTTTTGCAAATAAACGGATAATACGCAAAAGTAGGCCCATTTGTTTTTTGGCCGATGTCCTTATAATAAAATTAAAATATTTATATTTTGTTATCATGTCAACCTCCTACAAGAGTACAAGAGTAAAGTGAGCTTCAAAGAAATTTGAAGGTGAAATGAGAATATACATTTAAAAGAGGATTTTTATGAGGATATAATTTTAATCAAAATCGTTAAATTGGATTTTGAGAAAATCGAAAAAATTAAATTAAAAAAAATTAAATAATAAATTGTCTTTGGTCGATTTTATTAAAATGCTTCGTGCTGGCTTCGGACTGCCTGGGATCCGAACCCTCGACCCTTGGATAACAAGGCAGGCGCACTATTAACTACGCCAAGCCCGAGGGCCTGATGAGTATCTGATCTAATATAAAATTTCAACCTTGTAGTTCTTTTCCTTCTTGTTTTAAATTGTTATCAGACAGTCCATTTTGCGGGGCGCACTTTTTTAAACTCAGGGGGCGTCAAAACGTGTTTTTGAGATCAAAATGAGAATATACATTTTAAAGAGAATCTAAAAAAATAATTGATTTATGAATTTTAATCAAAATCGTTAAAGCGAATTTTGAGAAAATTGAAAAAAATTGAAAAAGTACATCAGTAAAGTGCTAGTACTTTTTGACAGATTTTGTTCAAAAGCTAATTTCAACTGACCGGAAGGGTGCCTAACCTAAAGATAAAATTTCAACCTCGTAGCTCAAATCCTTCATACTTTATTTTGATCCCAAACAGACATACCACGGGACCCAATTTTTTGGACTCAGAGGACCTCCAAACATTAAAATTTCGGCATAGAATTTTTAATACCATTCTAATACATCTCTATGTATTAACATAATTAGGTGAGAGAAAGTAAATCGGATCTCAATCACCAAAAAAGCATGTTAAATAACCGCTCTAACGATTTTGATTAGAAGTGTTTAATAGGCAATTAATTAAAGCACTTATGTTAAATAACATAAACGGTTTAAAAGATAATAGATTTTTTTTTAATTTCATTTATTTTCTTAAAAAATTGAGCCAATTACGTCGTTAAATGTCAAAGGATAGTGCGACATAAAGGAAGTCATGTCATGAAAAAAACGCCTCTTTAAATAAAAACATTTTAGGATTTCCTTTTTTACTTTTTTTTAATACTCTCAAGTGGCATTTGATATGCAAATAAAATTATGGAAGAGTCAAAGTGTCATTTTCATCGATTCAGCTCATTTCAATTCGCCTTGTTCCCTCCCTTCTCTTTCTCTCTTTCTTTGATACGTGTTTTATTTTGATAAAATGATACACAAAAACACACTCAATTTTATTTCATTTGAAAAAATTATAAATAAACTGCTGTTGCAACCATAGAACACATTTAAAAATAAAATTTTAACGCCCACCGGATGTCATCTCTACTGATTTTTCCTTTATAATTATAACTAGAAATTATAATTTTCATAATCATAGTCGTAATGGAATTGAAATTATAAAATTGTATACCAAGAGTCGCGGGTTCGGATCCCGGGCAGTCCGATGATTTTATTTAAGCCATTTGGTAACAGGGGCGCCCGAACGAATCGGGGGAGAAAATTAAAAATATTTATTTCCTTGAAATGGTATAAAACAAATTTACTATAGAAACTCTACTATAAAATATTTTTGATAAAATCAATTGAAAATTTTTAAAAATTTGCTTTTTTAGTATTTGAAGGAAATAAATATTTTTAATTTTCTTTATTTATTTATTTATTTTTTTTTTTTGAAGGGTTAAAGTTTCAAGTTTTCATGTTATCTAAATTTTATTATTTTAATTTCATATAAAATGTTTTTAGAAATTAGAAATACAGGGTCTTTTTAATTTAAAAGATTTTATTTTTAAAAATAAATGAAATCTAAAAGAAGACATAGTGCCCTCTCCTATAGGATGCCGGGGGGGGGGGGGGGCAATATACCCTTGTTACCCTCAGTTCCGGCGCCTATATTTGGATACCAAATGGCGGTAATAAGAATGCCTGGAACCCATATATTAAACATACGAGTATCGTAAAAAGTCTTAAATGGCCTAAGTTGCCGAAAAGACTGTGCGAATGGGAAAAAAAAGAAAAAAAGACGATTTCCTCCCAAATAAATATTTTTTAAAAATTTCAAAATTTTAACACTATATTTCTCTATATATATTAAATTTTTATTTATTTGAGTCTTCGGGGGGGGGGGGGGGAGGGGGTTGATCCCAATAATCCCTCCTTGGCCCCTATTATTGGAATAGTATGTCGATTATAGAATTTTAAGTAATACAGTATAAAGAAATTTATAAAAGTTAAAATTTTTATCCACCGTGACCGGTGGCTTAGAGAGAAGAAATTCTCGTGCCTATGATCCCGGATTCGCTTCCCGCCCTAAGCGAGAAAAATTTATTTCATTTGAATTGGCTATCAATCATTTGAAATAAATAGGATGGGGTCTAAATGACCTTAGATGCCGAAAAAGAGCTTAAATAAATTAAGAAAAAAAAAAAAAATTATCAACTTTTAGTGACTTGAGAATATCAAAATTTTTTGCGTCATTTGCCTCCTTATTTAGCCAACTTTTTTGCTAAATCGAAAAAATGAACTTTTTTTTTGACCCACCCTACTATAAATAAACATTAGCAGAGTCTGAAAAGCCAGAAAGATATTATCATTTAGCACAGAAAATTAAATATTTTTTTTCTCAAATTTAAATATTCAATTAGTTTTAATTAATTTCGAATTGATGATGATCGATAGAATATATATTATGTTTATCAGAAAGTAAATCATGTTCCTTTTTTTTTATCTCCTATCAACTAATTAGTGTATATATTTCCCTTGAACTCAGTGGACTTGATGAGCCCTTAGGGATTTTTGTTCCCATTTAGATCCAATAAGTCAGGCTTCATTAAATATCTACTTTCCTAGGCTTATCTAAAGTCTAAAATACAATACTTTATTTATTTCCTGATATTTTTTTACAAAATGGATAATATAGATTTTTAATTTCGTAAAATAAAAAACAAAAGAAATGGAAAAACCGAAAAATAATTGATTTATTACGGCCCTGAACTTGAAATCTTTTTCTTACTTGATATTTGAACTTGTAAACTTTTCTCTATGCTTAATTTCTAAATTGTAATTAAGCAAGTATTTTTTTTTTTTGTTTATCTAGACATGTATCTCACTGACGTAATAATTAAGATTAATTCACTATGTAATTATTATATGTTTCGACGACTAACAAATTATCATTAAAAGATAAAAATTAGAGATAAATAAATAAATCTGTAAATTAGAAATCCTAATCAAGATTAATTGATTTATTTAATTATTTATTAATCTTTCGAATTGGAAAATCTAACCAACAACAACAAAAACAATAAAAAGGGGTAAGTAGAGACCAACATTTCTCCAAAATAAAAAAAGTGTATAAATCATAATGAAGAAATTTACCATACCAACCTCCCAGATCCCCACAAAAAAAAAAAAAAAAAATCTGGTGTGACTGGCGCACAGCACACAACTTTCTCTTACCCTTCGGTAAGAGAAAGTTGTGCACTGTGCTGGTCACACCAGATTTTTGTGTCGAGATATATTTAGTTTCCGATAGCATCTTAGTTTCAAACTTGCATTTTAAATGTTGACTGCTTCAAATAAACTATGGTTATTTTTAAAATTTTAATCTCATATTTGGACATTTTATACACAATATAGAATCGTAAATAAATACAAAATTTCATAAGAATTGGAAAAAAAATTTTAAATGCCTAAAAAGTTCTAAAGGGGACCCCCTTTTGAATCGAAATTAACATACAAATCCCTATAGGAAATTAACATTGTTCCTATGCGAAGATAAGGTGGAAAGGGAATTTAAAAGAGTAGAGAGAGACGATAATGTTTGCAAGTGAGAGAGAGACATATATGTTTTCTTTGAAACAATTAAAACAGAAATAAAATAAAAATAAATGGGAATTTAAATAATAATTGATTTTTTAATCTAATAAAAAGAAAAAGATTTAAATTCCGTTACCATGGCAACCATTTCTATCTTTCCTATGAAGAACAAGAGTAAAGTGGTCTTCAGAAGATTTCAACGGCAAAATGAGAATATACATTTTAAAGAGCATCTAAAAAATAGTTCATTTATGAATTTAAAAAAAATCCTTGGAGGGAATTTTGAGAAAATCGAAAAAAACTGAAAAAGTACATCAGTAAAGTACTAGTACTTTTTGGCCGATTTTGTTCAAAAGCTTATTTTGAGATTCTTCAAAGGTACCTAAGTTAAATATAAAATTTCAATCCGCTAGCTCAACTCCTTCATGCTAAAAATCTGTCCACACACACAGACACACACACACACACACACACACACACACAGACCAATTTTCGGGACCCACTTTTTGGACTCAGGGGACCTCAAAACATGTATATCCATCAAAATCTGGACATCGAATTTTTGACATGATCGCAATACTTTCTCTCTCTATATATTTCATATATAGGGTATGAGAAAGTAAAAATAATTTAATATTGTATCAAAAATTATTTTAGATTATAGGCCTAAAGGCATCTCTTCTAAATCTAAGCTACACAAATAACTTAATTAATTTTTTGTTTAACCTTATTATTTGGCAGAGAAATTCAAATGGAAAAGAATTGGGCCGGCCCGTTGTTCGACCTGAATTGACAACTTAAGAAGAAAGAATAAAGACAAGTATGGAATATAATGAAGAAATGAAGTTTCAGATTTAGTTCAGGCAACTCATGGTCGCCATCCTCGTTCTCAGGGGGCGCTGGTGTAGTGGGTCAGGGTGTCGGCTTCGACAAAGAAGATCCCTGTTCAAACCCTGAGCGTGCGGGATTTTTCATTAAATAAAAATATTTATTTAATGTAAACAAGTCCTCAAGCAGGCACTTGATTGGAATGTAGGATCTCGCCGCAATAGCCCCCAGGGAACTCTACGAGGAGAGGGAGTTGCTGTGACATCCCGTCCTGTGGAAGGGACGTAAAGAAGATTCCCTCTCAGTGATGCATTCTTCGAAAGGAGTAGGCTACACGCCGGTGCTGAGGGAGTCCCTCCTCATAACATCCTCCATAACATAGAAGAGGTTGGATATAAGGAGCCGGTTGGAACCAGAAATAAGGATTAGTTCACTAGCTAGAAACGAACGAAGGAGGAGGAGTTAGAGATAGGAAATGATGTAACTTCACGGGGTGCCGGTAGATGGCTACGGCCAGAGGTGTGTGTCTTCGTGCATGAAAGCACCTCAGGTAAATAAATGGGGATCCCGATAGGAATTTTAAATAAAATAAATGTCTTCCTCGTTCTCAACATGTCCAATCCCCTTGTAGGTCTATAAGTCAACATATAGCTATAGTTACTTTACCATCAATCATATTCATGCAGTTTTGGATTCATAGCTCAAGTACTGACCAGGTTTATGTAAGTTATCGATTACCTAGATTTGTCATGCATCTAAGAATCCAAAACTCCATTAGTATATCTAACTAAAAATAGTAGATGGTGACTGGATAAATTTGTAGAAAGGTAAGATAGCAATGCAGGCAGAAACAGTAGAATCCAATTGACGTTTCGGAAGTGTGTCGAGGCATTTTAAATTATAGACGTGTTAATGCTTGCTGAACTTTTTATACAATCAAACAATATTTTCATAAAGTAGCTTTTTAATGATCATTTTAACGAAGTGTGTAAACTCTCCGGGGCCACAGTCTATTCAAGCTGAGGTGGAACTCCAGTTCAGGTTAGTTTAGCTGGCTCCGGCTCCTATCCCTATTTTATTATATGAATTAAACAAATAATCATGTTTAGAAGCAGAGGCAGCGATTGCTTTACCAATAAGCTGGAAACGTTTGGGTGCATTTATCAACCGATTAAAGGACTGAAGATGGAGCATAATAAATGTACCGAAACGTTTCCGATTAGAAAGCAATCTTGGCTCTACATATTCTTCTCTAAATATCCACAGCTTCAAATAAACATGAAGCAGATCTTTCACTCTCAAGTGAGAAGTCAACTGAATTCTAAAATTTTACTTTACATATGCTATTTCCATTTTCCATATATTATTTTTTTTGTACAATTAATTTCCTCTTTAATCATTTTTTTTTTTTGGTTTGTAATAAATAAAATCATAAGAGAAAGTTTCACCATTTTACCCTCAAGAAGGATTTTGAAAATATTTACCTCTTTTGTTCAATAATCTGTTATTTTTCCGTTAGACACCTTCCTGTCAATCATATCCTCCTTTTTAGCCCGGAAAGCAATTTCTAGGTGTCTTTGACCTTTCTCTACAAATACCTGAGTTTGTTAGGGGAAGAGACAGACACGACAAAGTGAAAATATTCTTTTTTATTTTTACCTCAAAAGAAGAAAACGAATTTATTATATATTTTTGTTGTATTTGTTTCAATGTATACTGTAAACTGCGCAAGATATATGCAATAAAATGGTGTTAGTAGAACGAACGAAAAGGTCTCTTCATTTTTTAACTTTATGGAAATTTTTTTTTACTTAACGGTTTATATATAACAAGGAGAAAAAAAAAACAAAAATTTTACACGTTTCGCAGGAGATGTAATTACCATCCAAGGGCGGATACAAGAGAGGGCGGATAAAGCGGAATTCACCCCCCCCCCGAGATTTGAGAAAAATATTTTTATTGGAAATTAAATTTTATTTTTAATATAAAATTTTTAAAATTTGTACCCTAGGCCTATATCGTGTAAAAAATTTGATGTCAAGGATGTTAGAGAAAATACTCGTTTTAAGAGTTGCTGATTCCAAAAAAGTGGGTCTCTCAAAATGGTCTGTCGGGGGTGTGTTCAAATCTATTTCGACACAACAAATGTGGTACACAACTAGATAATTAGCGAAAGTAAGAGAAAGTTGTGTGATATGCGACTAGTCACAACAGGCAAAAAAAATTTCCTCTGGACCAGCACTTGCTCCCAGCAACACCAACGCAACGATCATTTATTAAAAGATATCATTAAAGAATGAATTTTAATAGTGTATTTATTATATTATTCCAGAAAAAAGAAATTATCACTGTTACTCTAATAAAATTTAATAACTAGCTTAAAACTAGACTAGACAAATGTACTAAAGTGCGCCCTTCCCCCCCCCATCCATGGCACAATTTATTTCTTTCCTATGAAGTGCAAAAGTAAAGTGTGCTTCAAATAATTTTGCGGGCAAAATGAGAATATATATTTTGATTTTTATTAAAAAACTTGCATGCTAGGCGGGTACTTAAATTTCAACCTCGTAACATATTTTGTTCACAACAGTTTCACTTTTTTTTTTATCTCAGGAGGCTTCAAAACATGAATTTTCGACTTTGACATGAATGCAATAATTTCTCCCATTATTATACTGTCATATAGGTAAGAGAAAGTAAAAAAGAGCATTTTATGTTTAAACAGTGTTCGCATCCCGTCCCAGGAGAAAATATTTATTTCAATTTAATTGGTTACCAATTGAATGTATCTAAATAGTCTCAGATGCAGAAAAAGATCTTAAACAAATAAAAAAAAAAAAAAAATAATTTATGGCTTCAGCTATTTTTTCTTCATTAAACATTAATTTTATAAATAACAAATAATTAAATATTGATAACAATTTGGGGTGGAGGCAAGTGTGTATTTATATATGTTTGGGTATAGCGATAGGGGCGATTTTTTTTCTTAAAGTCTTTCTTAAAATTAGGAAACAAAGTTTACAGTTGAAATTTATTTAACTTATCCTAAGCACCCCATGTTAAAATTATCAATCAGTTAAACAAAGTTCAAAGATTGATTCTAAGCCGCCTTGGAGTTTATTTAGAACTATTTTTACAAGTGTTTATTTTAATAACTAGAATTATCATTGAAATTTGTTATTTTTACACGTTTTTTTTGTAATTTTTGTCATTGGGGGTCCAAGGGCGGATCCAGAGGTGTTTCCCGAGGGGGTAATCTGGTGTGACTGGTCTCACAGCACACAATTTTTTCTTAATTTCGGTAATTTAAAGGCCCATCTGTACTTGTTTGCCAGAATATAAATACAAATAAATTTTTAAAAATTTTACATTAAAAATAAATTTTTTTTTTTCAAAAAAAGTATTTTTTCAAATCACGGGGGGGGGTAATTACCCCCTTTACCCCCTCCTTGTATCCGCCCTTGTGTGGCTCGGTATCAGAATTTTCTCTCTCATTGGTATTAGAAACTGACACATTTTGATTTCTCCGCGAAATTTCTAACAGTTTTTTTAAATTTTAACGCTATATATAATTTCTCTCCTCATTATATTTTTTTTAGATTTCGGGGTGAAGTGTTGAACCTCCATCCCCCTTGTTCCGTCCCTGCTCCGGAAATTAGCATTTTTGAGGTAGGTACCGGTTTCTTTCCCCAAAAGGAAACATCAGTGTTAGAGTTTGGAAAATTTTTTTTCCTTGAGGCGGATTTGAACTCGAGCTGTCTTCAACGTCAAGAATTGAAAGTCCTACTGCTTTACATCCTCGGCTAATCGCTCATTATCTCAAAACAAGATTAGTGTGCCTTCTTTGGAATACTCTCTAGTTAAAGATAGTATAATCTTATTACTCCAACAAACAAATATTATCAATTCGATAACAAATCAATATAACTTTCTAATTACGTTAAAAATTAACATATAAAATATCGATGGTGGTTTTGTAAGAGAGAGGAGAGAAAGAGAGAGAGAGAGAGAGAGAGAGAGGGGACAGGTGCTTGAAGGCTTAGGCGTAGGCGGAAGCATCAGGTAGTAAGAAGGCTCAGGCAGGCGCCTAATGCGCCATGCACGAGTGCAGATGCTTTTAATTGATCTCCAATCCAATAGATTGAATGAACAGTGAAAGTTGCACAGACAGATTGTTACCGAGAGGAGAGAGAGGAGAGAGAACCCTCCTCGTCAACGGTTATTATATAAAAGTATTCATATCGAGAGGCTATTAAAAGAATCCTTCGTTAATTTTATGCAAAGCCTTTTTTTTAAGATTACATCAATGATGATTTCATATAGAAATATTTTGATCTATATCCCCTCTCCTTTTTGTATCTTAAGTAACAAAGAAACCACTTCTATGTTTCTCAGTTTAAACTTTTTTAAACTGGAACAACATTGGAGAGTAATTATAAAAGTCTGGTGTGACTGGTCGCACAGCACACAACTTTCTCTTACCCTTCGGCAAGAGAAAGCTCTTTACTGTGCTTGTCACACTAGATTTTGTGTGTCGAGATATATTTAGTTGCCCTTAGCACCAAACTTGACCGCGCGATTCATAGATGGCGCTGCGTATGCTTCGACATCAATAAAGTGTACTTCAAACAATTTTCATGAAAAATTTCACTGATATATTAATACTTTTTAAAGAAAAATAGTTGATTTATGAATTTTAATCAAAATCGTTGGAACGAATTTTGAGAAAATCGCAAAAAACTGAAAAAGTACTTCAGTAAAAAATAAGTACTTTTTGGCTGATTTTGCTCAAAAGCTTATTTCCACCCCTTGGGGAGGTCCCTAACTCAAATATATAATATTTCAACATCCGAGCACTTTTCGTTGAGATATAAATTTCACAGACAGACAGACCAATTTGCGGGACCCACTTTTTACTTTCTCTTACCTCTATATATATGTTAATATATATAGAGAGAGAAAGTATTGGATTCATGTCAAAAATTCGATGTCGAGATTTTGAAGGATCTTCACGTTTTGAGGTCCCCTGAATCCAAAAAAGTGGTTTTCGCGACATGGTCTGTCTATCTGTCTGTCTGTCTGTGTGTCTGTGTGTCTGTGTGTCTGTCTGTGAACAAAATATCTCAAGAACGAATTGAGCTAGGAGGTTGAAATTTTATATTTAAGTTAGGCACCCCCCTGGGACGTGACACGAAGCTTTTGAACAAAATCGACCAAAAAGTACTAGTACTTTACTGATGCACTTTTTCAGTTTTTTTCGATTTTCTCTAAATTTGCTCCAACGATTTTTTTTTAAATTCAAAAATCAATTATTTTTTAGATTCTCGATAAAATGTAGGGCCTATATTCTCATTTTGTGATTGAAATCTTCTGAAGACCACTTTACTCTTGTACTCCATAGAAAAGATAGGAGAAATGGTTGCCATGGTAACAAAATATAAATATTTTTTTGCCATACTTATAAATTTTATATCTTGAAAATCGAATGTATCGTACTGTCAGAAACTAAATACATGTCGACACAAAAAATCTGGTGAGACAAGCACAGTACACAACTTTCGATTACCGAAGGTAAGAGAAAGTTGTGTGCTGTGCGCCAGTCACACCAGATTTTTTGAACTCAGGAGACCTCAAAACGTGTATATCCATCAAAATCTCGACATCGAATTTTTGACATGATCGTGGGGGTAGGGCAAGAGAAAGTAAAAATGAATGTGGGCTCTTCGAAAAAAGTCTTAAATAAATTTTAAAATAAAAATAATAAAAAATCCTGGAACGTTCAGCAACAACACAACTAGATTGATTTTTTTCGCTAAATGCCTACAGGTCTGTTCGTTTCGCTTGGCATTGCAGTATAAATTACACATTTTGGCCTGCATTCTGTTCATTTCATTTTTGTACGCTGCACCTTTAGACCAAGATATCGTGTACTTTTTACCATGGCAAGTGAAACAAACAAATCTATAATTTAAAATCATAAAAACCATCACATAGTGCGAAATTAAAATTAAATGGTCACTCAATAAAAACCATTGGTCACAATTGGATAAAAGCCAGAACGGTTAAAACCGGTTCAAATCAGTGGTTTTAACCAAACAACCCTGCGCCGACTTTATCAGATTAATAATATCTTAAATAGATAATATTAAATAGTTTAGAAGTAGCCTAAAATGCTGAAAAAACATCCAGACCTAAATCTCTAGAGGTTTGTTGACCCCCTAATTAGAAAAGTAAATACTCATTTGTCAAATTTTGGAAAATTTATCTCGTTCCATTATCTTAAAAGCTGTCACGATTTTAACGAGCGACACCCCAGAACAGAACGATTCGAAAAACAAACAAACATTTTAAGCGGTCATGACACGGTTCAAACTAATATATAATAATAAATAAATTCTTCCAAGCTTAATCCTCTTTGTAAAATGACCAGAAAAAGAAAGTAGTCTAAACTGTTTTTTTTTTTTTCTCTTTAATTAAAAAAAGTAAATGTGCTGACAAATACTTAAAGCGGTAAAATCATATCAGGTGGAAATTATTATTATTATTATTATTATTATTATTGGAACATTATATTTACAAACTGAATGAGATTGTGATGATCTAAAAATTTTGCTAAATCGAGATCTCACTTGCAGTAGGAAATGAAATTCAAACGTCATCGTCTATCTCACTTGAAAAAAATAAATAAATAAATCTTTATTGGGAGAAATTACAAGATTTCTAAATTTCTTTGAAATTACCGTACCAAAATTTGCTAATCTATTTAAAATGATTGAAAATGCTATTTTTATTTCTATATGACCTAATATATAATAGAAACATGAAATCTTAGTAAACAAATCGCTTATCTGTTGGAAGCATAGGCCTACGTGTCGACAGAACAAACAATTGTAACAAGGAGTTTGTGACGTCACGTCATATTACGTATTTACAGTATCAAGATGTAGATTATTTTTTGAACCTTACCCTCTGTCCCTTCGCAAAATAATCAAACGCCAAATCTGATAATAATTTTATCTGTTCCAAAGTAGTGACTTGTACAGTGTGGAATAAAAATAAAAAAAGAGCACAGTCAAGAGAAAAGTATTCAATTATTGAAGATAGATAGAAATTCAATTTATATAAATAAAATTTTAATCAAAAGCCTAATTTTCGAAATTTTCTAAAATCATCAAGAAAAATATTTTTTTTTTATTAATTCCTACATAAAAATTATAAATGTCATAAACATTGATATAAAATTTGACAGAGAGGCGTTAATTTGAAATTTTTTTTCTGTTGCAATCTCTTCCATTATTTTATGACATTTAATTATTTTTAAGTACGAAAATATAAATTTATTCATATACAAATTATAATAACATGTTGAGAACAGATGAGCGAGCTTTTGAACTTTTATAACAGTCAATCGTCCCACCCAGGGCCCCCTAGCTAAAAAAATCAATAACATCAAGAAATAGTTACGAAAAAAATTATATTAACAAAGAAAATTAACACTATTATTTAATAATTTCTCAAAAAGTGTATGTAAATACAAAACTTTTGTAGAACATGTATATATACACTGTTAAAAAAACTTCCAAAAAACTTCCTATACAAGTATAGGAACTCTGTTTCATAAACTGTTTATGAATATATATGAGAAAGTTCAATTTATTGCCAACCTAACAAATTTCTTGTATATTTTAAAATTAATTATTTTGGTGAAATTGTTAATTTTAATTTTAATTTTTATAGCTATTTAGTTGAATTACTTTATAAAAATTATTTAATTAGTATGATTGTAATATACTTCATAAATATTTAAATAGTTTAGAGCGCGAATTTCAAACCAGAATTTAATAAATTTAGATTTGTGAAATAAATTTTAAAAGAATAATTTCAAGTTTCCTTAAAATAATTATAAAATAATATTAATAAAAATTCCTTGAGGTAGTCGAGTTATTTGAGAACGTTTAGACCAGTGATTCTCAACTTGTCGCGGTACACTTTTAAATTTGGCGGCACACAAAGAAAAAGAGAAGTTTGAAAGTTGGTAATTTGTTCATAAACTTTTATATTAATTTTATTTCACATCCTGGGCATATTAATATTAAACCACGAAAGTATATGGAAAATGATTGAAAATTCATATTTTTTTTACAGTGTATATCTATTGATATATAGAAGAATGCATTAAATAAATATAAATTATATTTATTCTCGAACCATCCTCATTAGGTTTCAGGTTTTGGAATAAATAATATTTAAAGAAAATTCGTAAACTATAAAAAATAACAACAATATATTGGAAGTTATAAAAAAATAAAGCATTCCGGACTGCGTATTAGTCCGAACTGCAAAAAATTGCACTTAATTAAGATCCGCATAATTTAAAAGTGGAAATAGAAAATCATGTAGAATTGAATTATTTGAAATAGTTTTTAAATTTTATTTTAACGTTTTTCGGCATCTGAGGCAATTTAAGACCAGTCTATATTTAAATTAATTTTCAAACAATTATATAAAAATTGGTTAGTAGTTAGTAATTTCTATATTTTTGTTTCATAACAAGCCGGGAAAGTACGTATTATTATATAAAACTGCATAAATAAAAAAAATATTTTTAAATTGGATGTTAATTTATGAATATCGTGCACATAATTAAGATCTCCATAATTTAAAAGTGTAAATAAAAAATGAAAAATCATGTAGAATTCAGAGGTATGTAAGCCGTAATGAGAATAAATTCGAATCAAACGCGAGTGGAGCCTGGAGCTTAGGCAACCAAAATGTTTAGCCGTTGGAATTGTTGATTTAAAAGTAGTTTTTCCCCTTCAGTTACATTAAAAAAATATCCATCAAAATCTCGACAGCGAATTTTTGATATGATCGCAGTACTTTCTCTATATATTTGCGGTAAAAATTAAATGTATTGGCATAATGTTTTGTATTATTCGAAAGAGAATCTATCCCTCTACAATATGGTGTATTTGATTTTTTTGTCGGAGCTAATTTTTTGTTATTTTTCGGATCATTAAAATAGAGTGTCAAGTCGATAAAAATAAGCATTTTCGACACCTTATTTTTGCGTTTAATGTATTCTCCGGACTGGGCGCCTTCAGATTTTCACCTCTTTCGAACGCTTTGCAGGGAGTTTCGTTCAACAATGATGTGGAATTGCCGTTTTGGAAAAAAAACTTTAATCAAAACAAATAATTTTAAAAATCTGGTGTGACTGATCGCACAGCACACAACTTTCTCTTACCCTTCGACAAGAGAAAGTTGTGTACTGTGCTTGTGGTCTTCAGAAGATTTCAATGGCAAAATAAGAATATAGATTTTAAAGAGTATCTAAAAAATAATTGATTTTTGAATTTTAATCAAAATCGTTGGAGCGAATTTTGAATCCCTTTGTTCTTGAGATATTTTGTTCACACAGACCAGGTCACGAAAACCACTTTTTACTTTCTCTTACCTCTATATATATGTTAATATATAGAGAAAGTATTGGATTCATGTCAAAAATTCGATGTCGAGATTTTGATGGATATACACGTTTTGAGGTTCCCTGAATCCAAGAAAGTGGTTTTCGCGACATGGTCTGTCTGTGTGTTCAATTTTAAGCATGAAGGAATTGAGCTAGGAAGTTGAAATTTTATATTTAAGTTAGGCACCCCCATGGGACGTGACACGAAGCTTTTGAACAAAATCGACCAAAGCGTACTAGTACTTTACTGATGCACTTTTTCAGTTTTTTTCGATTTTCTCAAAATTCGCTCCAACTATTTTTTTTTAAATTCAAAAATCAATTATTTTTTAGATTCTCTTTAAAATGTATATTCTCATTTTGTCATTGAAATCTTCTGAAGACCACTTTACTCTTGTTCTTCATTGAAAAGATAGGAGAAATGGTTGCCATGGTAACAAAATATAAATATTTTCCCACACATAAATTTTACATCTGCATTCAAATGTTCCGTACTGTCGGGAACTAAATATATGTCGACACAAAAAATCTGGTGTGACAAGCACAGAACACAACTTTCGATACCGAAGATAAGAGAAAATTGTGCTGTGCGCCAGTCACACCAGATTTTTTTGGATTCAGGGGACCTCAAAACTTGTATATCCATCAAAATCTCGACATCGAATTTTTGACATGAATCCAATACTTTCTCTCTATATATATTAACATATATAGAGGTAAGAGAAAGTAAAAACCAGTGAAATAAGAGGGGAGGGGATTTAATAATAATCAAAAAATGCGACTTGTACTCGTCGAACCGAAAAGAGTCAAACGACCAGAGCAGAGCAGACCAAATGTCATTCAGAAGCAATTAAGAATTTTTTTTTGTGAACTCCCATTAAAAACCACGCTCAACTTTTCTCTCTCTATAGCATGTTATGAAATATTCATTTTAGGGGGGGGGGTGCAAATGTGACCGGGTGGAGGTTGCGAGGGAGGGGGAGAGATTGACAACCTCAGACATTAACATATATTTTTTTTTTTACGTAGGTCGCTCGCTGATTAGCCCTGGTTGAGGTAATCTAACACCACAATTACCATGATTAATCACTTTTTATTTCAATTTAAATGAATATACGTCCCCCCCCCCCTCCCTTGATATTGATGGTCTCTCATCTATCCACTTCACCGAACGACGCTTTTTTTACAGGACGGACTTCTTCCCAACTAAATATAGACTGGCATTTGCGACATTTTTATTTTAGCCTGATTAGCTTCTATGACCTAAAAAGTAGAGGGAATAAAAAAAGACAATATGTCAAAAGATAATTGCTCTAGGTATTTTTTTTTTTTTTTTTTAGATAAGCGAAATCGAAAACATAAATAATAAAAAAAAATAGTTAATTCTTTATTCAAATGATGACGGCATGGTTTTCCTATTTGCGTGGGTTTCTAGTCCCGAGCATCTTTTGTTATGTTGTTACATGTTATATATTCCTAGACATGAAATTAATTAAGCGCATTTTAGTAAAAAAAAGAAATTTGTCATTAATTTTTTTTTTTTTTTTTGATATATTAATAAATATATATATCCAAGGGCATTTGGGGTTCTTTATTATTGATATTGATGATAATTGAAAGAGGTGAGAAAAAAAGAAATGAAGAGAAAGAATGACATTTTTGGTTGCAATCGACATTCTTATTTAGGAGAGAGGGAGAGACAGTGGCGAGGGGAGGGTAATGGAGCTGACATTTAGTTCCAGATTCAAATTAATATTATGATTTTTAACGAAACTTTTTAGTTCAGTCCAGTAAATTACAATCAAACACATAAACGAGTAGATCTATTCTTGGACCGCTGAAGAGGGTGTTATATTCAAGAAGACAAAACAATTTTTAAAAAATTATCTTGATTTTTTTTTTTTTTTTTTTTTTTTTTTTTTTTTGTTTTTTTGGCTTTCGCCCTAAAGCCAATCTTGATTTATTTTCAGAGTATTTTGGCTTGGCTGACAAGTATGCGCAATTGGACTTATTTCGGCTACAAAATGCCGTCATCAGAGCCAGGAACTGCAATTAAAAGAAAAATTGGGTGATTCATAATGTGTATTTCAACAGTTTAGTTAAGAGGTAAAACTGAATTATTTATGTATATATATATATATATATATATATATTGAGAATGTTTAATTCTGGATTTTTGTTACAAAAAACCATGAAAAATGAAAAGAATTTATGTCATGTTGATTTATTTAATTTAAAAAATTGTAATTCTATTCTTGTAATTGCAATTCCTGGCTCTGATGACGGCATTTTGTAGCCGAAACAAGTCCAATTGCGCATACTTGTCAGCCAAGCCAAAATACTCTGAAAATAAATCAAGATAATTTTTTACTTTCTCTTACCTATGTATATATGTAATATATATATAGAGAGAAAGTATTGGATTCATGTCAAAAATTCGATGTCGAGATTTTGATGGATCTTCACGTTTTGAGGTCCCCTGAATCCAAAAAAGTGGTTTTCGCGACATGGTCTGTCTCTGTGTGTGTGGGTGGGTGGGTGGGTGTGTGTTCAATTTTAAGGATGAAGGAATTGAGCTACGAGGTTGAAATTTTATATTTAAGTTAAACACCTCCCGGGACCGGAAAAATAAGCTTTTAATCAAAATCGGCCAAAGAGTACTAGTACTTTACTGATGTACTTTTTCAGTTTTTTTTCGTTTTTCTCAAAATTTGCTCCAACGATTTTTTTTTTAAATTCAAAAATCAATTATTTTTTAGATGTTCTTTAAAATGTATATTCTCATTTTGCAATTGAAATCTTCTGAAGACCACTTTACTCTTGTATTTCATAGGGAAGATAGGAGAAATGGTTGCCATGGTAACAAAATATAAATATTTTCCCATACTTATAAATTTTACATCTGAATTCAAATGTTCCGTACTGTCGGGAACTAAATATATGTCGACACAAAAAATCTGGTGTGACATGCACAGAACACAACTTTCGATTACCGAAGGTAAGAGAAAGTTGTGTGCTGTGCGCCAGTCACACCAGATTTTTAAAAATTGTTTTGTCTTCTTGAATATAACACCCTCTTCAGCGGTCCAAGAATAGATCTACTCGTTTATGTGTTTGATTAATATTATGATTAAAACATTAACCTAGCCCCTGGGCCATAGCCCAGGTGGTAGAGTTTCTGCCTCTTGTGCTTAAGGTCAGGTGTTCGCATCTCGTCTCAAACAACAAAAATTTATATCAATTGAAATGACTACCAATCATTTGAAATAAATAGATCGCCTCCTATCCCAAAAAAAAACCTTAAATAAAAACAAATGAAAATACTAATATTTTTTCTATCCTAAGAGGGGTGCTTCTGCCTTCTCCCCCCCTCCCCCACACTCCGAACCTCAAGTGTATTTAGGCATTTATTAAATCAGATTTAAATTTTAATAATGTTTATGTATGACATGCCAAGGGAGGATAAGGTTTTCCAAACCAAGGATTTCGAAAAGTTACAGTGGGCGCCACAAGTGCCTGATATGTTCAAGAAGGAGCCATGAGCTTAGTTAACCAAATCAATATTTTTAAAACAAATAAATCACCTTTTTTTAATGCAACTGAAAGGTAAAAGTACTTTTAAGATAACACTTCAGAAAGCTAAGCATTTTGGGTGCCTAAGCACAAAGTTCTACTTTCGAGCAGATCAGGCACTTGTGGCGCCTACTGTACAGTCTATTATTTTTCACTCTCGACTTTATCTGCGACTGAGAGAAGAAATAAGACCACCATTTATACCGTGGTAGAGGAAGAAATACCAGCCTTAGCTCGGGTAAGTCCTGGTCACCATCCCCTCACAAGACGTGAGCCCTGAGTAAGATTTAAAAAAGTAAAAAGGTATTAAATAATTTTTAAGAAATATATTCTTGATATTAATGCAAAGTTTATTGACGTACATAAAAAATCTGGTGTGAGTGATACAGCATATAACTTTCTCTGACCTCTGGTAAGAGAAAGTTGCCTTCTGCGCTTGTCACACCAAATTTTTTTGTGTCGACATATATTTAGTTTCGGTCGATATAAATTTTTAAAATTCAAGATGTCAAATTTATAAGCTTAGAAAAATATTTATATTTTGTTACCATTTCTTTTATCTTTCCTATGAAGTACAAGAGTAAGGTGTGCTTCAAAAGATTTCAAGGGCAATATGAGAATACACATTTAAAAAAAAACTGAAAATGTACAACAGTAAAGAACTAGTAGCTACTTTTGGCTGATTGTGTTCAAATGCTTCTTGTCACATGCCAGGGGGTGCCTCGTAACACAATTCGCTCAAAGATAGTCTCGAAATTTTTTTTTTTTTTAATTATTTCTTGTAAATTTTTCAAAATGAATAAATTAGAGAAACCCACTCACTCGACTCTGCCCGTCCGTGTAACCGATAAGATAAAACAAATGGGACGCCCTTAATCATTGGACGTGTACTCGTATCTGTCTCTGTCCAATTTTGTAAATTTTTTTTTCTTTTTAATATAAATTGATTTTATTTATTTATCCGTGTCTGTTAAATAAACAAATGAAATGAGATTTTTTAAAGTCGTCTATATTAACGTAAAATTTATTATTTTAATTATACTAGTTTTTTTTTTCTTAATTTGTACTGTGTGAAGGGAGAGTAATTGACGTCATTTATTCAAAATAATAATAGGCTAACGTAAGATTATAAAATACTGATTAGCTCTTTGGTTAAAATAAAAGTCTGAAATTTAACTTTTTTTTTGTATTTTCCGGCTATTAGATAATTAGAATGTCAGCATTCGATAGGCGAGGGTTATTTAAGTACGGTAGCAAAGTACCCAAAAGAATCAATAATTAACTCTTAATTTTTTTGAAATCTGAGCGATTCCAAATCAAATGAGATAAATAAAAAAAAACTCAATATTTTTATAATTCAATTAAAACATCAATAGCCCTCGGGCCTTGGTGTAGCTGCCGAAGGTTCGGATCCCAGGCAGTCCGATGATTTTATTTAAGCCATTTGGTATCCAAATGGCTTAAATAAATATGCCTGGACCCCCAATACATATCTTATTAAAAATACGAGTATAGTATAAAGTTTTATATGGCCTGAGTTGCCGAAGACTGGGTATATGTGTTGGAATGTGAGTGTGAATGGGGAAAAAGTGTGAGTGTTAAAAAAAAATATCAATACACAACTACTCACGAAAATCTACTCAAAGGTAGATTCATATATTTTATTTAAAAATTAGATTTATAGTCAGGACAAGAGAATGTCAGCCAAACAGGAGAGCCTCTATCAAATAAAAATCTCTATCCAGAAGACGTTTCGGCTGTAATTACATAAAGCCATCATCAGTTCTTATTGATTGCCAATATTCTCATAATAACTGATGATGGCATTATGTAATTAAAGTCGAAACGTCTTCTGGATTGGGATTTTTATTTGTTAGAGGCTCTCCTGTTTGGCTGACATTCTCTCTTCCTGCCTATAAATCTAATCATTGAACAGCCACTTCTCTCATCGACATCTTTATTTAGAAATGACAAAAAATGGTAACAACTTTTTCGCCAACACAATATAAATTTTTGCGTTCGTAACCGAGCTCCAATGATGCACTGTATTTTTTCTGAAGTATAGTAAAAAATCTGTATTATATTTATTGAAACTGCACGGGAAATAAATTTAGATTTATCGCAATGTCACTAAAATCACAGCGCGGTTTCGCATGCCACACTTAGAAAGAACTATGGAATTAATGTAGGTTGATTATATTTTATTCACTCAAAAATCGAGAATTCAAAAAGGGAAGGAAGGCTGGAAAGGAGCTTTGAAGTAGACAAGAAAATGTGCACCGTTTAAAGTTTACAAAACAATAATAAAAATTTATTTTTTCAAAATATTTTTACAAAATAACAGGTAATGTAAATACCCAAAATATACAAACATTAATAACAAGTCTCATATAAAACAAGGTAAAATTTAAATTATAAAATGTCAAACACTACAGCTGGAAAGATGATAACAACTCTATATCCAAAAAGCAACATAACTGTATTGACAAAGATCAAAAACATACTCCTTTCAAAAAGGCATCTGCATTTTATATTTGTATAAATATATATAATATATACATGATTTTCTAATCAAAATCTAATCTCCTGTATGAGAGAAATTAAACCAATTTGATTGGAATGTTTAATTTGGTGATTAAATACCTGGTGATGTGAATCTCGGGCGGCGTCAGCCGGAAGCCACGTTGCCTGTGGCCACCACGGAAGTCCGGTGTTCGAATCCCGGCGCACCTCCACGCTCCATGCTCCATGCATGCACGCCAAGCATGGCTCAGCGCCCTTCCTTCCTCTGGGGACACAACCTTCCCTCCCAACAGGACGGTAAAGGCCCATCCTGGACTCCTCCCAACAGCATCCAGGACCACGACCCTGTATCCTCATACGGAGATCGGAGTTTGTTAACAAAAATTGAAAAATTATTAGAAGAGACTTGAATGCTTGGTGATTTTATAGCATCACAGGAAGTGCAAATAATAATGAAATTTAATAATTTAATTTTTTTATTTTGTTTAAAGGAGGAAGATGTTTAAGTCATAGGAAATTGAAAATTTTAGGTTAGGAAATTCAGCAGAGGTGTATTTACGAAGAGGCGGACAAGGCGCAGGCTTGGGGCGGCAAAATTTCAAAAAAAAAAAAAAAAAAAAACTACTTATTTATAGGTCTATAGTAACTTAAATTGTTTTTGAATATTCGTTAAAAAACTAAAGGAATACAGTCTTTTTTACTTTCTCTTATCCTATATATTATCCTATATATTATATATAACAAAAAAATAAAAAGAATAATTTTTATGTTTCTCAGAGTTGTGGTAATTGAAGAGGGTGGAGGCAAAAGTGGCAAAAAGTCTACTGCCTAGAGGCGGCAAATGCCTAAATTTGCCTCTGAAATTCAGCGAGTAGAGCACAAGAAAATTGTTTATATCAATTGGATATAAATATATCATAATTATGAAAGTCTGTATGGCCTCAAACGCTGAAAAGACAAAAAAGAGACTCTAGACTGAGAGGTTAAAGATAGTTTCAAATGTCAATATTCATTAGCAGTGAAATCTTGTCTTGATTTCGCATTCCTTCATAATGTCAATATTCATATCCTCAAAAGTCTAGGGGACTGGGAAACTCAGTTAGTCCGATTAATTCAATTTAAACCCGTTGGTTACCATTTTATATAAATAACTGTCTGATTCACATGTATCACCACAGTT